>VXBQ01010246.1:459856-551887 GCA_013400175.1 Phainopepla nitens
CAGCCGGGACACGGGCCCCCAGAGCCGGGACACGGGCCGGGGACAACAGCAGGGACACGTCGGCGAGATCTAGGCGCCGCAATCCCGCTCCCCTCTCTCACCCCCAAAAAGAATCTGGACGAACCGTCAGCCCCACAGAGATGTGGCCTCCCTGCCCAGCCGTCCCCCGCATGGCCGCTCCCCTCAGGCTCAGACACGGCGGCTGCAGGGGTCAGACACAACGCGGCGGCTCTCTCAGCCCCCCGCCTTCTCCTCCCGGGCAGGTACACTCCCCTCCACCGGGCCCACCCTTCGCTGGGCGTCGCTGCGGGCGCCGCGGCCACATGGGCACCCCGAAGATGGAACAGCGGCCCCGCCGCTCGGGGGATACCGGGATGCTCAGCACTCCTCAGCAGCAGCCCCTCACTGCCAGCCCAGGACCGTGCCCTAGTGCCAACAAGCCCAGCCAGGAGCAATCTACATCCCTGGCCTCCAAAAAGAACCACCCAGAAGGACGCTCGCCTGGTCCTGCTCAACCCATGCACCGCCTTGGTCAGCCCTGGCAGGGCTCAGCATCCCCCGCTGCTCTGCTGCCCACCTCACAGCAAAGCTGACTCCAGCCCTCCTCCTCGTGCATCCCGGCACATGCAGGTTAGGGAAAACAGCGCGGGCAGGGCAGGGAGCAAGGGCTCATTCCGGTCACGGCCGCTTGCCTGCCGCCACAGTGCGACCAGAAACCCTGCAGAGACACCAAACACTGGAAAATTGTCAGCTTTTCAGGGAAAGATGTGCAAAAAACAGTCAGTGGTGCCACGGGAACAAGAGTTTTCCTTCTGCGGTTGTGCAAAATATATTTTCAAGCAGCTCCTATTCAGCTGAGCAAATAACAGAAAAAAATTGCCAAGAACCTTCTGGCTAAGTTTTAAGGAAATTTGCTTTCATCTTGACAACCCTTCTTCATTTCCTTCCCATGAATATCTCAGCAATCCAGTTTACTCACTCAGAGGATCACAGAAAGAAAACTGTGAAGTAAATGTCAGTATTATTTGCATCTTTATCCAGTCTGCCATAAAAGCAACACCATGTTATTTATCTGATCTAGCACAACTCAGTAACAGCTCAAGTATAGAATATTCATGATGTGCAAAGCAAAAAAATGTTAATCGTTTGAGAATACAAGAAGCGAAGAGCTGAGCCTGTGAGTTATCCAGAGAAGTGCCTCATTTTGGGGGGGGGTGGGTTCCTCCCAAATAATAGATATCAAGTGAAAACCTTGCATTCAGAAACTAACATTTGACCAAAAAAAGCCTGACAATTTCTGTAGGGTAAAAAAAAAGAATAATACATCAATATTCTTCTGATTTCTTTTCAGCCGGCCAAAGAGTTGGCTGCGCTGGGTGAAAGCCAGCTGTGTTTGTTCAAAATGTTTTCTGTTCTGTCAGCCTTGCTCCGAGTCTCCCAACAGCAAGGCTTTGCTTCTCCTGGAGGACACGTCTCCGAAAGAGCTGTGTACCATCGGGGGTGGAAGTGGGAAGGTGGCAGCATCCTGTCACGGGGCCACTCTTCCTTGCACAGCCAGTGGGATTGTCACCAGCTGCCCCAGAAACAACCCCCAACCCATGTCCCCTTGGAGGGCACATCAAGGGCATTAAAGCCTGATGGGGTTTTGGGCACATTTTGCTCTGTTTTCCTCTCTGAGCCAGCCACGTGTGGGAGCAAAACACCCCACAGAAGGCAAAACCACCCTCTGGGCTACCAGCAACTTCCAGTTCTGCCCACCAGGCCCCTGTGTGGGAAGGACGTGGGGCACAGACCTGCTCAGAGCACGAGCAGCCCCCAGAGGGAAGCCTTTGGGTGCTGCTGTGCCCGGGGTGCACGGCCGGTCCCTCTGTGCTCACAGCCCGCAGCGCACTGAGATGGCGGCAGTCGGCTGCCAGAATTAGCTCTGTCTTAATTAACAGCTTTGCCTTTGTTCTCAGATGCTGCTTCAGGCGATGCCAAAGCCTTTGTGGAGGATGAAGATCTGGGATCCCAGTGAAAGGAAGCATCAAGACTTATCATACGGCACAGATCTCCTTCTCAAAAATCCCTCGTAACCACCTTCGAGAGCAGAGGGGTCGCAGCCTGCACCAGCCCCTGCTCATCCTCACCACACTGGCTGTGACAGGACCAGCTGAAACACAAACATGAATCCCACCAGGCCATCCTCGTGCATCTGGTGCCAGCAACCATGCTACAAGGAAGGCTCTGGAGGGGCCACCCCAAATTCTTCAAGCTGGGAAGCAGCAAGCCCACGCTCTGGCAGCCTGGCATCTCCTGTGACAGTAGGTAGGGGGTGACCAAGACTCCTCCCCTGCACCAGAGCTACCACCTAGCTCAGACTGGGAGCTCACTGGGATGGTGCCCTTGGTGGCAGGAGAATCCTGTGAGCCGCTGGCTAACGTAGGAGCGTCTCAGAGCAGGATAAAGGTCAAACAAACCTCCCCTGCATCAGCCTCACAGAGCAGCAGAGCTGGCAGAGGACACAGGAACTTCCCCAGCCAGGACAAGCACAGAGCTAAAGCAGCCGTGACACTCCCAGTTGATTTTCCAAGCCGAGGCCAGGCCTGCAGGGAGGGCAGGAAGCTTTTCACACAGCGCAGGAGGACTGCTCCTGCATCCCTAATCCTGCCAAGGCAGCACAGGCTGCTCCCAGCAGCCTGCCTGTGCATTCATTGTAGAGAAAAAGCCTGCACCTTCAGCATCCTCCCAAAAGTCAAAACCTGAGGAGCTGGTAAATCCTCTCCCTGATAAGAGAGGCAGATCCCTTCAATATTCCAGCATTCCAGATAACAAGAGCCAGGTGAGACAGGTAACAAGGGCAATGCTGGCCAGCAGCATCCAGCCCCTGCAGCACCTCCTGCGCAGTTGAACCCCTTCCTGCAAGTCCAAATAAATGTAATATGATGTAATAACATTAATTAGCACCATTAAATGTTCAGTGTATTCAAGGCACAACTCAGCCACTTGGCACAGTGCAGCCCAAACTGCTTACTGTTCTCCCAGGGGAAATAACCTCAGGGAGACTTCTGGGCTTAAATACCATCAGGAAGCTGAAGGGAGAGAGGGGGGGAGAGAAGTTATTGTCCTCTCCAGGCATTCACAGAAAATTCAGGTGTCTTATCAGAACAGAAGAAGCGGTAGGAAGGACAACTCCTTTGTCATGTGAACAATTTGAGGGCTAAATTGAAGCGAGACGTGAAGAAAAAGTAGGTGAGATGAAGGTTAATTTGGCAGCCAGAGTGAGAACAGAGGGAGCTGGGGTATGGAAGAGTCTATTAATTCCCTGGGCAAGAGACGCAGCCTGAGCCGGGCCATGGAGAAACTCCGCGCGCAGCACGGAAAGATAAAGTGCGGGTTCTGCTGGTGGAATATTCTGTTTATTAAGTTCCAAAATAGGAGACAGTCAAGTGCCAAGTGCCTCGAGCCTCTCAGTGCCTGAGAACATATCAATCACTGGTGGGAGCAGTATTCAGGCAGCTCTGGTGTGACAGCAAGCACCATGTAACAGGATGGACATGCCATGTCCTCCCCTCTGCACTGCCTCAGAGACAAGGAAGGAAGCAGGGGAGGAGGCAGGGAAGGCACCTGCTCCTCTCTAGCAAAGATAGATAAAGATCAGCAAGTTCCTTTAGGAGTGAAAGGATTCACTTTGATTGATAGATGCTGCAATTTCTGCTACCTGGCTTTTCCTCTTAACTGGATTTTTCAGGGCAGCTGCAAGTCCCAGCAGACCCACCAGCCGTGGGGCAACACAAGCACAGATCAGCCATGCCACTTTCTCCTCGTTTTCCTTCCTTCCTAGGATCTCCAGGTGGAAGGATCTCTTTGTTCCTTTTGAAGGCAGAGGATTAACAAAGGCAAATGCAAAAGAGAAAAACAAAAACTCCTTTGTCTGAGGATGGATGACATCTTTTTATCTGTTTCTAATCTGGCTTCAACTTTCATTTCTTTAGGAGGAAAAAAAAATCCAAAGATTAAATTTTATGCCAAGGCAAGCTATAATAAGTGACAGAAACACTCCATCTCCAGGTCCCTGCTAGCTCTGTGAAGTCAGAACATTCACAAGGAAGAAAGCAAAATATAGACAGACAAACACTTTCAATGGAGATTTAAAATAAAAACTCTCCTCATGTTCCAAATGCAAAAGCTACAGAAAAATATGTCGCTCCTCCAAGGAAATTTCATTATCTTGAAGCGAAATGCAATTTATCTTTGGAAGCTTTAAAAAAAAAAAAAAGCAGGGAGGGGAACCTGCCACAAGAGTTTCACTTTATCACAGCGTTTGGTTTGTTGCAGTCTGAGCCGTGTTCCCATATCTGGAAGCACACAAAGGGTGAGAAGTTTTTAAGGTGCAAGTCCATCCAAAGAAGGAGGGAGGAGGAAGAATGGTCCAGCCCACTCCATATCTGCTGCTTCAGGGTCCCATTCAGATACTTTCCCACTGAAATCACACTTCAGAGTGCAAAAAGCTGGCTTGGATCAGGTGTTTGCCTCATGCACAGGAGACCTGAAGTTTTTTCCTGCTTTATAGTGATGAATTTCCAATTGTCACCTTGATCAATGGTCCCATGAACACTATCATAAGGATAATATGATTTTTCCCCCCAATCCTATTGCTCACAGGGTAATTACATGGATGATTGCACTCAAGGGCAAGAGCATGTATCCTGCACCCTTGCACAGAGCACACAAGTGCCTGGTACTGCTGGCAGCACCAGGATGCCAGGTAGAAGGAACAAATCCAGGAATAAAAGTTTTTCCCAGGGGAAAGGAACAAAACCAGGAATATTCAAGGCCCAAAACCCACTAGCCACACATACCAGTGAATGTCTCTGCAGGCACTGCAGCCTCCCTGCTGTACTGATCATCAGTCTCCCAGACACAGGAGGTGAAGGCCAGAAGGACCTGCTGCACCCCCCTACACACACCAAACCTCATGCAGTGAGTTCTGCCTTGATCATTTCTCTGCTTGCAAGAGAAACCTGCCGCCCAACCAGGTCTTTACCAAGCTACTGCTTTGATGGCCCAGGGGCGCATTTGAACTGCCCCAGCAGTGCCCCTGGGACCCTCTGAACAGGGATCACGAGTACCACAGGGCAGTTGGCAATATCCAGGCAGCCCTTCCCACAGTCACTCCCAAGGGATCTGCTGCCAAGACCACGAGATGCCACGTCCTGGCTGCCATCATGCACGTCCTCCTGCTCAGGCAGGGGCTCACAGTCGTATGAGGAGCAGCTGAGGGAGCTGGGGAGGCTCAGTCTGGAGAAAAGCAGGCTCAGGGGGGACCTTCTGGCTCTCTACAACTCATTAGGGTGGAGCCAGGCTCTGCTCAAAGGGAACAAGGGACAGGACGAGAGGAAACAGGCTTAAGCTGTGCCAGGGGAGGCTCAGGCTGGACACCAGGAGGAATTTCTTCACCGTAAGGGTGGTCAGGCATCAGAAGAGGCTATGCAGGGAGGTGGTGGAGTCCCCATCCCTGGAGGTGTCCAAGGAACTCCTGGACATGGCACTCAGAGCTGTGGGCTGGGTGACAAGGTAGGGATCCATCACAGCTTGGACTCAATGGTCTTGGAAGTGTTTTCCAACCTCAATGATTCTATGATAAGCCTGCCAGTGACCTGTATATCCCTAGCTCTGTTCCATGAATCTCCATCCAGGGAGGGGAGGAAGACACATAACTTCCAGGGATAGGATAAGTGCCCCAGCCTCAGCTCCCACCCCTCCACACCACAGCTCAGGGTGTCCAGGCGCTCCACAGAGCCACACACAAGTGCAATTCTTAAAGCAGGCTGCTGGGAGAGGGATAAAGGGAGTCCTCGCCAGGCTTGATTGGCAGGAGACATCAAGAAGCCTTCAAGAGGGGATTTGAGGGAGTTTTGCATTTCAAACAGAGCAGGCAGGCAGAGGTTTACCCAGAGTGAAGAGGGAAGCAGCGAGGCTGCTGTTTCATCGGTTAACATCTGGCAGCTGCAAAGCTCAGAGATAATTCTGCCTCCGTCCTCCAGAGAGTTCGGATCTGGGAGGGATGCCAGAGATGTGGGAACTGGGAGGGGATGAAATTCCTTCACAGAATCCAAAACAGGCAGTGAAACATCACAATATTCTTCCTCCCTTTAAATAAGTGACTCTTTGATGCTGACTGAGCCTATGGAAATGTTATTTCTTTTTGTCTAAGTGGAAACAGGAGGAGAACAGAGGGGACAATACAGGTGAGAGAAGAAGAAACACGGCAACAGCTTTTTTTTTTTTTTTTAATAAAACCAGACCTTTTTGATCAAAACCTGCAAGGACTTTTGATCAGAGTCTGCAAAAAAAGCCTTTAATTGATACCCATATTTCTATTTTTAAAGAGCCAATCAGGACATCAAATTATTTCCATTTAGGAATACCAGTTTACAGAAAACCAACAGGAAAATCTGGATTTGAATTTTAAAAATAAAACAAAACAAAACAAAAAAAAAACCTCAACACCAAATAACCTAAAAGAGATCTTTCAGCCAAAACTTGAAACTTATTCAGAGGTAAATCTGAAAATTAACTGTCATATGTTATAACAGTTTGTGTAAGACCATCATGTGTGACCAGATTGTTTCAGTGTGGGCATAAGGACAATCCCCACCTGAGCAGCATCCTGTGCTCTCCATCTCTCTGCCAGCTTTGCACTTGGGGTGGCTGCAGCCAGCTGGGAACAGTGACAGTCCTCACCAGGAGCGGGCAATACAGCAGCAAGGCAGCTCTTCAATTACAGAGGAAATTGTCCTAATGGCGCCTGAACACAGATGCCTCTCTGCAGGCATTTCTCCCATGGATGCCACGGTTCATCCCAACCCCCTTTCCAGGCTGCACACCCCTGGCTCCAGGGCAGGGACCAAGGAAGAAGCAGCTCGGCAGGGCCATCTCACAGAGCGGCGTTTGAGGTGAGTCTCAAGCTCCACACCCGAGCACAGGTTACTGGGACGGTCTGTCCCCACTCCTACGGTCTCAGCACACCCCGAGATCCCCAAGCCTGAGCACCAGTGGCCAGTTCTGGCCATGGATCCCTGTGGATCCCTCAGACTGGGGAATGGGCTCCTAGCTGGTACAAATTCGGGGAGCCCCCGGGCAGGGAGAGCTGCTCAAGGTTTCACACACACCAGCCACCTCCTCTCCCCACTTACTCATCAACCAGGGCTGGGGCCAGACACTCCCTTTTGCTGCTGCCCGGGCTGGGGACCAGCACTCCGAGTCCCCTCGAGCCACGCAGGTGGCCAAGGTTTTCCCCCACCAACCTCTGGAGGTCAGCAGCCGGCAGCACTGGGGCTCTGCACTGGCGGCTGCTGCTGGAAGGAAATAAAACCTGACCCAGGAAAGCAATGGAACACGGGGAAAGACCCAATGGTCTGGACACAAGATGCTCTCTACACACCATAGGTGACCCCAAACATTTGCAGGGCCTGGCACAGATCCTCCCTGCACAGCTCTCCTTCCCTGCAGGCATGAAGGAGTGCAGGACCTTCCTCATTAATAGAAAATTATTAATTTCCAAAGCCTGCTTCGTCCATTTAATATTTTCGGGTCTCGTGCCAATTTGCCCACAAGTGAGCCCTGTTCTAGGTACAGGAATGAATCCCCATTTTACTTTGGCAACCTGCAATGTCATTTGCTCATTTCATGTCTGAAGGATGCTACAGCAAACCCTTTACAGCTAAATCATTACTATTTTACAGAGGTTACAAGTTGCTGGTAATGTAAAAAAAAAACTCTTGGTAAATTTATTACACAGAATCTGACAGTGTCCTGCATAAATGTCCACGTTCCTGGTAAACAACAGAGATTTCTAGACAATGTGAGATGCCAACAAGAACTTAGGCAAGTGAACCAGAGGTATGGAAGGAGGCACATCCAGACCCCCTTGTGCAGAGCAGGAAAGGGAGTCCTTACCTTCACCTGGTCCAAAAAGGTAAAAACCAAGAGGAAAGCAGGAGAAATCCTCCTGCTTTCCCCAGCCAGGCTGGAAAAGGCAGCATGTCTGTCAGGAAGAGGTAGACATCTCCTCCCAGGGACATGCTTCCTTGAGCATCACCAGGATATCATGGGCCAGCATCCCTCAGAGCTACTGTTCTGCTGTGTGCCAGAAGCTAAATATTGACCAAAAAGGTGGATTTTCCCCACAAATGAGGCTATGGAAAGCTGGGTTACAGCTCACTCTTGGTTAGCTAGAAACAAGCATTCCTGCCCCCTGGAAAAGAATTCCCATTACTGTTTCCATCCTACTCTCTAGGAAAGCAAAAGTCCTCACTTTCAGTGAGGATCATTAATCTCATTATTTTTAGATGACATTTCTAGGTGTGTTCTCAGAGCTCCAGGCTCACAGCACAAGCACAGACAAGTGGATGGGTCCATCGTGCACTGATACAAGATCACTCCCCAAAATGGATGGAAGCAGAGGGCAGGTAACGAGTCTGGAATTGTGGTGGTAAAAGAGAACAAATGGAGGATACCTGGCAGAGGATATCTCCCATCAAGGAAAGGCTGTGACATCCTAAGAGGTCGCTGACAGCTCAGCCACATCGCTCAGGGCAGGTGGAGCAGGTGGCCAACTCCAGCCACTCCTCTGGTAGAAGGAACAAAATGCCCCTACTTTGCCAGGGGAGACAATAAGCATCACTTCAGCTACTCAGAACCTAATGCAGCACACCTGGGCCCCTCTTTACCCCACAGCCACATGGCAGCTGACACTCATTTCTTCCTAGCAGGGCTCCTCTGCAGCTGGAGAGCCCTGCTGGGGAACACCCACAGACAGTGGCCACCACCTTTCCCTATTGTCCCACCTCCAGCTCTTCCTCACCAGGTGACAGCTCTCAGACACCAGGTGAAAGTTCTCCTCCTGCTGCATCAGGAGGAGCTCCTGGGCTTTCTGAGCTGAGAAAGATCCTTCAAAATCAGGAGGAGGGGAGACTGTGGCTGCCCCATCCCTGGAAGTGTTCAAGGCCAGGTTGGACAGGGCTTGAAGCAACCTGATCTAGTGGAAGGTGTCCCTGCCCATGGCAAGGTCTGAGATGATTTTCAAGGTCCTTCCCAATCCAAACAATCTCTGACTGGATTGGATTGGTGGATCATGACATGCTCCCAACCCAAACTGCTCCACACTGTGGCTGTGGCCAGCACCTACACTGTCCCCATCCATCAGCATCTCCTTCAAACCACCAACTTCCATTCTCCCACAGTATTGCTCCCACTTTCCCTCCTGGAGCTTCAAGCATATCCTTGTGACATCATGGTACACCCCCTTCCCTTCTCTGCCCTTTCATTTCTTTCATCAAAGTTTCTTTTCATCTCCCACCTCCTTGCTCTGGGGTGTTTTGTTCACCTCTTGCTGCCCGCAGAGCCAAGCTGCTGTGCTGGGAAGGGCTGTGCACCCAGTGTGGAGGTGGGAGCCCTCCCAGGGGGAGCAAACACAGCATCAGAGCAGCTCAAAGCCCCCTCTGAGCCTCACAAGCTCCCTACAAAACCCACAGAGTTACAACAGAGCTCCATGGGATGAAGTGCACGTCGTTGTCTATCAGACAAGCACATCCCCAGAAAATGGAGACATGTCATGAAGTGTGTTTAACACGGGCTCAAAGCACAGTGTTTAATCTGTGGGAGTCTCCACACCCCCAGGCGTGCTCGGGTCATGCCAGCACAGACAGCAGTGATCCTGAATGCTAAAGGAAGAAACAGGGAAGAAGATCCCTGGGGCTGGATGGGCAGACACAGCTGGAGGCTCAAAGGTTATCTCCAGATTGCAGGTGCGATGCTCCCACCGGCGGGGTGTGGAGACAGTACAACCCGAGAGCAAGACCTGGGAGAGGAAGAAGAGATAAACCTGCGAAAAGCAACACTTTTCAGCCTCTTTGGTGACAACAAAATCATGCCTTCATTTCAGATTAGCTGATTTACATGTGGGTTTGGTTTTTTCAAAGGTCAGTACAACCATGCAGGTTTGTGTGTGTAGGTTTGAAGCAGAATACTGACCCCTTTTGAGGCTATTCTATGTTACACTTAGCTTGTTCTCTTCATTTCTCTCAAAATAATATGGAAAAATCTTGCAGAGTGTGGCCAAGCACCTTTGAAGGGATAAAACAGAGGGCTTGCTTCAGTTTTGCTGCTCCAGGCCATGTGGCTGGTGGCCGGAGGCTGCAGCACACAGGCCAGACTGAAGTGGGGGTTCTGGGACAAAAATACACTTTTTCCTCATTTGCACTGAATGTTGTCATTTTGCCAGAATCCAAGCCCCCGCAGTTGGTTGCAAATCATCCATCAAGGAAAGAAAAAATCCTTTGCTCCCCCTCAGCACCAGTGAGCCAGGACAACATATGCCAGGGAATGGGGATAATGCCACTACCTCAAGGCCAGGCAGTACCTCGAGGCTGACACATTCCACCCCTAACTGTACCTGCAATTTTACAAACTTCATAAATGTACATATCAAATAATCTATTTACCTTTTTTCTCAAAAAAATAACCAAAAGTTGAGAGGCATGGCACAACAGACAACCTTAGCTGTGAGCCGCTGATTTTTCTATGATACATTACATCCAAATCCACCGGTGCAATGAGCAGAACATACCAATTTGGGTAATTGGTGAGGGCCTGAGAGCACGCACACACTGCTGATCTGCCCTAAATGTATATTTACAGTGCAGGTTGTTTGCATTTCTGATGATCTGCAACGCCAGAAGTTAATCAGCTCCTCCAGTGCACGTAATCAGCTCCGCAGCGTTCTCCTCTCTGGTGTGGGGGAAGCCGCACAGACTGTGATTTTAGAGCTGCCAAACGCCATTAAACTGTTCAATGGAGAACGAGGAGGATGCTGCCAGGACCAGGCACTGTCCAGGTGCTCCCTTGGGCGATGGGCAATGCAGGGATACGTGGGAACAACGCTGGAACTCAGCACTGACCAACACTCCTGACAGGCCTGTACTAACACCTTGAGGCTGGTTTCAATTGAAGCTGAGTGCTGGCTCAACTCTTCCCACTGGATGTTAGCATTCCCATTTCCTCACCTAAAATCCACTTGAGTAATCAACTGTAAAGCTAATGACTGGGGCACCAAATCAGCAAAATACTTGAGCACATGCTGAAGTCCCATTGAAAGAAATTAGACTTAAGCAGACACTTTGCTCCAAGGTGAGGGGGCTTTGTGTAAAAAGTCACAAGAAGCCTGTTCAAAACAGGTGTAACAACGTATGGAAGCAAGCCATTCCCACTTGAGTGGTTTCTAAGCATCCTGCTCAGCATTCACAAGGACCTGTCAGAAGCATGGGAAACCTAGAGCTTTAGACCTGACTTTATTTTTTTGGCAGCCAAAGCTGAGAAGGCTTCAGAGCACAGTCACAGAACATACAAGTGGCTCCCAGGTCCTAAGTGCAGGAGAGCACTTCTTTGGATGCCCTGAGGAGCCAGCTGGGGCATGGATGAAGGGCACAGCACCCACGGGCACCCCAGGCAGGACCAACACAACCAGTATCTGCCCACAAGCAAGCCCTGCCCAGCACTGCTCCCTGTAATGAGATCCAGCACTGCTGAGCAGCAGGTGGGCAGGGTTACAGCCCGGGACCCCAGAAGGAGCCCCTTGCTCCCCCCGCCAGCAGCACCGCCCCGACTTCTCCAAGGAAGGACTGAGTCTGCACATTCCCCCCGCGGCCACGCTCCCACCCTGGCTATCCCCTCACGCCTGTTCCCCAGCGGGTTCGCAGAAACCCCACATCTCAACCCCCCCAGCCACCTCCCAGTCACGCTCCGAGTGACGGGAAGAGCAAAGATCAAGTTTCCCTGCGCACCAGAGAACAGGAATAACGTTTGGCCCTGCCAAGGACAACACCTCGCTCTGGCAGGTTGTGCAGGTAACCACCTGGCACAGTGAAATTGAGCTGTAAACTTGCCTTAAGTGTGGGATTTTACAGGCCCCACACGGTGTTAATGTGTGTGTATCGATATGCATATACATCAATAACCAAAGAGTTCTAAGGAGACAGTTTCCCTGGAAGTTTTCCAGCCTTTGGATATCTTTATTACAGTGAGTTAGGTCAAAGCCCAAACTTGCGTAAACTGGCACAGCTCTGCTGAAATCAATACCCCTACGCCAGCTCCTGCTATTTGATGAGGTGGCCCAGAGTCTCTGTATTGGTTTTACTGTCTCTCTTCATCATCTGCCCAGTTCCCATCTCCTGTACTTTTTCAGCTGATTTTAGTTTTACTTGTGGAGTCCTCAGCAAAGGCTGCCAGCAAAGAGCAACCAACCACAGGAGCTTCACTTGTAAGTGAGCAGTCCAGTTGTGTTCACCATCTGAGGGAGCATTTGCTTTCTTTGGTCTCCTAGCACTTGGAGATTACTCCTTGGTTTCCCGGAGATCCCCATGTCTGACATTTCACCTTAATCCCTCTTGGTGTCCAGCTTAAGAGTCAAGCACAAGACCAAACTGAGACAGAGAGTACCACAAGGCATTCATGCTCTCCCACCTTCACCCAGGGTGCAGAAATACCTGTGAAAACCAGGAAAAAGCCTTTTCTTACAACAGCCTCTTGCAGAAAGTCAAAAGCAAAGTCACAGACATCTTTCACTGCAGCAGGAGGGTAAGAGAGAAGGCTCTGCTCGGCCTCCACAGGGGGAGCGAACCAGTTTACGTGCTAATCCCAGTGTGAGCAACCAGAGCTGGCACCAGCCGGGGCCACTTGTCTGACTTCAGCACTTGGCAGGGAGGCACGGATGAACAAAAATATGTAGCACAGACCCTGGCTGCCCAAAGCCACGGGTCGTTTGCTGTCGGCAAACGGAGCCAGACGGAAAAATAAATACGGAGAACATCTTGAATTTGGACAGCAGCTCCTGCATGGCTGCAAGGCTCAGCAATGCCCCTGCCCAGGCTTTTCAGTGCCCACAGCACATTTGATGGTGTGGCCAAAGGGAGGGACAAAGCTGCCATTCCTCCTCCAGCTCATATATGTACATGCAATGCTTCCAAGCTCAGGGATTTATTATTTTTGGGGGAAAAAACCATAATCCTGAGGCCAGAGCAGAGAAGGAATGAGGGCAAAGAAGGGATTTTGGCAGGAGAGTGCTAGGGAAGGCAGCCCAATGCTCCCATGGGATGCACAGTGCTGTCCATGTTGACAGCCTGGATCCCAGTGTCTGTCCCCACAGATGCCTTTGGAAGCACCACCTGTACATGTGCAACATCCCGATGCCTCATTCCAGTGTGACAGGGCTGGCACAGGGAGGGAGTATGGACGGGATGCGAGGCAGCAGGCACATCTAAATAAGGCCACAGAGGTAAGGGCAGGATCACTTTAAACAGTTAAAGTTTCATTTTAATAGATATCACAAGGGGGAAAACATTCCCAATGGTAAAGAGCAAAACAGGTACCTTCTTTTAGCAAGGAAGTTTTCATAGCCGGCCTCCCTGAGGAAATAAGGCACATTTGCATCCAGCCTCACTCCCTACCCAACAATTTTAGTACCTATTGATTCATTTTAGCCAGGTCAGAAGGGGGGGAATGTCTGAGGGAATTTCTGCTCCTACTCTTTGTGGGTTTCTCCACACTTCACAGTTTTTGGGGAATTATAGCACTACTTGCTCAAACACATATAATATCCTTTCGGCAAAAATACCCAGCCAAGTTTGGACTCGTATTTCAAACTGTCCCATTAGGCTTCTCCAGCTTGAACATCATGGATCTACAAGCTCTCAGCAGGGGTTTACCCCACCTTCCCCCCAAATAAATCATTATAATTAGCGTTCCTGTGGCCGGATCACACAGCTGTCTGCTGGAAAAAATCAAGGCAGAAGGTGCCTTGGTGCACTGGACACCTCATCCAGCTCCATCTTTATGAGTCTAGACTTTGCATGGGGGTCCACTCAGTGCCACTTAAGTAAATTGGCTCAAGGACAACAAGGCCAAGCAAATCAGCTCTGAAGAGCCTCACATCCTCATGTCCTTCCAAAATGATAGTGAGCCAGGCCATTTTCTCATGTGCTCATGAGGGAAAATGTAATATATAATTTTGCACACCATGACCTGTCCACAAGCATTTGCTGCCAAACCATGGTGATGGATGCATCTGCTCCAAAACCATCACGGAGAACTTTTCTCTTTCCAAAAGGACAGTACAGAGGACGGAAGGGTTTCTAAATCCTCCTGGGGCCAGTGGGAGTTTGCTATCACCCACAGATTCCAGCATTTTGCATTCCTGGAGTGAGGAAGGTACATGTGCCTGAGGGGAAACAATGCCAGGTGAAATGCCTGTGGGTCACTGAACAGAACCACTGCAGAAATCACTTCAGGATTTGGGTTTTCCTGGTCTGTTCTGGATCCCAGCCCAGGATTTGAGCTGGTGGGGCAGCAGCTTAGGCCAGCTCCTGTTGCAGTCCCCCAGCACAGGAGAATTAATAATTAAACACAGGCTAGGTGAGGAGTACTGGGTCTTGAAGGCAGCTGCAATATTTTTATTTTAAAAGGCAGGAGGGCGGGAGCTGGAAGCTAAGTGCCAATTCATCACTCTTCTGCACAACAGCATTCCAAGGTAAATTATTAGAGATGAGCTGGTCATGGCCATTTACATTCCCCATGGTCAATTGCACATTCTGACTGCCCCAGGAATGGGAGAAACAGCACAGGAAAATGCCAAGAACACACACCATTCCACCAGCAGTGAGCGAGTGGAAGGGATTCTTCCAATAGAGTTGGATGGAGCTGCTATCCTACCAAAGCACCTCTTCAGAGCCTTCAGCTGAAACCAGCTCTGAGCCTCTGAGCTCCCTCCACTGTGAGAGTGGATTTGCTCCAGCCCGAATAAGGGAGCCCCAGGGCTGGTTACCTGCAAGCTGGGCTGGCTCTGGGAGCCCTCTGAGCCACGGAGCCCTCACTGTATTAATAAACCTGGTGGCTCAGCCCATCACCCTGGCATCGGGAACCTTTTACTCCGGTGTACAGACTGCTCTTACCTCTCTGTATTCAAACATCATGTGTCCAAAATCACACCTGGAACCACCATAAAGCAAATGGCTCCGAGCCCGAGCGCTGCCCTTCGCGTGTGTTACAGCCCCGCCCCTCTGTGGTGCCCGCGCACAAAGACAGGCAATGTCATCCTCCCGCCGCTCCCTTAACTGCTTATCGATCCCAAAGAGCCTCCGAATGGATTTCTCTGGCTAGCTATCATCCTCCATAGCCCGGGAGATCCCCTCTATATTATAGAGCAGACATCTCAGTTAGAGCTTTATTTACTGCCAAGGAGCAATTAAGCCATCCCGGTTCGATTTATGGCCGGCACAGATAACCTCACTCAACACGAGCCAAGGCCAGTTTAACTTTCAGATACTCATCTCTTGCCACGTGCAAAAAACCAGCTTCATCTGTGCATTTTTATACCCCTAGCCCGAATTCAGACTTCATCTCTGATCAGTCCAATACAAGCTGGGAAATTATTCCCTTGCAGGGTGTCTAATAGATTTCCATTGTGTTCACTGCAGTTCTAAAGTGAAAGCTCAACTCATCGGGCTTTATTTTCTGAAAGCCTCATCCTGAAGCTGGTATTTGGGATGCTGGGGATTTAAATGTCCAGCTTCATGCTCAGAACAAGATATAAGGAATGGCAGGAGCAAGGCACACCCATGGTGCTGCTCCACTTTACTGCCACAAGTACAGGGACACCCTGGCTGGCAATGGGGGACCCAAATGAACAGCCTGCCAACCTTGGCAGAGGGGCTCCAGGGCTGCAGCAACCCAGCACACAAAACTTCTCACTGAGCTGCAGTTCTAGCAGTTTGCCATGGATAATGTTCATACTTTACAGTTTAAAAGAAAGTCACGGAGATTGATACAGGTCTGCACTTTATTAATTTTTCCAGCTACCAGCAGTGAATTAATCCAGCTGGAGACTGATTTAACTTCTCAATAATGCCCAGATTTTCCACATTGTCAAAGTGATTTCCTATTACCCACAGTGGTGTTTGGGTAGCCAGGTGGAGCACCCCAACATTGCTGCACCACTCCTTTCAGAAGTCTGAGCTGCTGAAAGCACACCAAGAACACGCCTGGCTGACGGGTATCCTCTCCAGGTAGGAGTCTGTGGGGTTTAAAGAAAATCTCTTTTTAACTAATTGTATGTCTTGGCAGGACACAGCACCGAGATAGGGGAGAGGGGAAGTGCTACTTAAGGTCTTACAGAGCTGCTGCATGGCATCAGTTTTAAAACATATCATACAAGTGGCTGCTTTTGCTTGCAGAGCTGGGTTTAAGTCAGTAATAGTCTTAATTTCACATTCTCTCAACTGAGTTCTTCTGCCTTTGGACCCACAGCACACGTGTCCAATGTCCTGGAATGTGACCTGTCCTCACCTGCAGCACTGCCCACACCACCCGGAGCTGTGGCTGCAGGAGCTCCTGCTAGAGTCGTGGTACCCAGCCAGCTCTCCCTTCCTGCTGATTAGCTGGAACTCTCTGTTCTTGGCCTCGTTGTCCCTGGCATTGAGATGCTTCCCTGGCTGATGGCCTGAGACCACTTCTGATGGCCCTACAAAGATGATGCCAGCACCTTCTCAGCTCCTCACACACTACCCAGCACCCTTCACCAATCAGAGCCACACTGCAACCCAGGGAGAGAGGTAAATGCCTCAGGATGCTTGTTTTGATTAATCATACACTTTGAAAGATTCTAAATAATACATAAAGAAAGAAAAATATCAACAATGATAGCCTGGCTATTTTTGAGCTAATCCTTGCAGACAGAGATGGGCTACACCCTGCATGCCAGCCCTAATAAACCAGTGTTGCCTCCCAATTCTGGGGCCTAATTTAAGTGAGATTATTTTGTTGTTTAATCTAACCACTGGTCGTGGAGTTCACAGAGCACCTTCGTGATAACCCAAGAGATCTTTCCAGGCAGCCACAGCCCATGCCAGTAAACATCTCTTCCTGCTCAGGTGTCACCACCCAGCACTCTGCTTTCCAATCCCACTTTCCCTTTTGCTTTCACTTCCAGCCCCAGCTCATTTCCCTGTTGTCTTTCTGTGCTCCATGGCACCTGCACATTTGGGAATTTCCTGATGCATTTGCATGGACATTCCATCAAAACTGCTACACCTATTAGCAAGTTAGAGGGACTTGCTCCTTTATGAGCTTCCATAAATGATAACGACACTCACTTGGGCTGGCAAGTGCAAAGATCAGCCCTGTCCAGGACTATGTATTTCATCTCACTTCCTCCTTTTCCCATAACTCATCCTATCTAGTCCACAGAAAGCAAAGCTGCAACCAGTTTGACAGAAGTGTGAGCAATCATCCTTACCAGCATGGGAAACTTCCACAGCTTCTGCATCACCTGGGCAAAGAGGTAATGACAAACCCAGAAGGGATTGATGGTGTCTTGGCAGCCTCTGGATTTTAGAAATATTGTAGTATCCATAGGTGGGATGTGAGTACTGGGACAGGAGGTGTGCTGGAGGCTGGAAGCACTGGGACATCCTTGGTACCGCAGATTTACCCCCGTATTTGCCCTCAGATAGTAAAACTTAGAGGGGAAAAGATGAAGTTCCTTTCTAGCCCTTCAGACAATGTCTGCATTTTATTTTAGCATCTTCCAGGCAGGACAGCATTTTTGTCCCTGCCCAGGGCAAGGGGGTTGGAACTGGATAATCTTTAGGTCCCTTCCAATCCAAACCATTCTGTGATTCATTCTATGATTTATTATACAGTGGCAAATTAATTTAGGAGGAAAATAAAACCATTCAGCATCTGAAATAGAGTATTATTTCCTGCAGCATTAATCGGTGGCATCAGTACCACGTAATTTGTTACCGGTGGCATATTCCTGTGTGGCTTCATTTCCTTAAAAGCCTGGGAATTAATGAGGTGTTTGCGTTGGGAAGGGACTGGCAGGCACCGAGCATAATGTGGGCAATCACAGGAGAGGCTTCCTGGCACGGAGGCACCCAGGGTTTGTAAACCACGGTGTAAATACCACAGCTCTGCTGCCCTACAGGGATTAATCTGCTCTGAGGCAGACATGATTCCAGCAGCTGAGCACCTGCCCTGCTGTATTTAAGTGCAGAACAAGAATTCACCTCACTCAAGGAATGTACGGCAATACTGAATCATCGTTATTTGTTCTCAGTAGCTGATTACTGAGTTACTGAGGATGTCTTTTCCCAGAAGGAAGTCAGTCAGGGACCATCCAGTCCAAGGGTGTCACTGGTCCTGGGATGTCACTGTCCCCATGAATCACAGCCCTTCTGCCCCTGCCACAATTGTATTTCACCTCTTTATCTTGTGTACACTGAGGAACACCAGGAGGGAAAACCCCTATCCCTGAACAGGGATCCAGCCCAAGGGAAGAGCTGCCTAGGGAACAACCTGCTGCTGGGGGTTGGTGGCTGACTGGTGCACACTGGAGCCATTCCCAGGAAAGGGAGAGATGGGAGAGGGCTTGAGGCACAAAGTTTGAGAAGGGTAATTCTGACACTCTATTCCACTCAGGTGAAATCCCACCTGAGTGCTGTGTCCAGCTCTGGTGTCCACAACATGAAAAGGATATGGAGAGGGTCCAGTGGAAGCTGGAGCCCCTGCGCTTTGGAGCCAGGCTGGGAGAGCTGAGGGTGTTCACCTGGAGAAGAGAAAGCTCCAGGGACATCTTAGAGTCCCTTCCAGTGCCTAAAGGGGCTCCAGGAGAGCTGGAGAGGTACTGAGGACAAGGGATGGAGTGATTAGACACAAGGAATGGCTTCCCACTGCCAGAGGGCAGGGTTAGATGGGATATTGGGAAGAAATTCTTCCCAATGAGGGTGGTAAGATGCAGGCCTCCCCCAGCTTAACATTAAAATGTTAACCTGTGTTTTACAGGGGTTCAGAATTTATTATCTATTTTGTATACGTGCATTATAGATTTATACAATCTCAGCCTTTTAAGAGCTGCCCTGTGCACTTGCTGAGCCTTACGTATAAACTGAGTATGAAATATTTCAACCAACAGCTTTCAGATGATGTGTGGGTAAAATTCAGGGGAAAGGAGAGGAGAGGTGGCCTCAGAAAGTCATGTGCTACAGAGAAATGTGCCTCTAACCTCAGGTCTGCAGCTTTGCACCCTCAGACCTTGGTCTTCACTCTCCAAGGCTTGGGCAGGGGCTCAGGTGACCTCATCAAGGTGTGCTGAGATCCCTGAGGACAAAAAAAAAAAAGGTGCAGTGGTGAGTTCAGCTGCCAAAGTCCTAAATAACTAAACACTTTTGGGGCTGGTCAGAAAACAGCAGAAAAGTTATAGGAATTAGGAAAAAAAAAATCCTTTGTTTGATATTTTCTCATGGACATTGTATAAAAGACCTTTCCTACAGCTAAGTTGGTAACTTCACCATCAGACCCCCACAAAAGCAGGGCAGAAGCAGCCCAAATCCCTGGGTCAGAGCTGGTGACTGTGGCAGTGAATCTCCCACCGCAGGCATTGCAGTATTAACATTTAAAAAATCACGAGACCTCAAATATCCCAACGCTAAGTCTCATGACCTTTAAGTCAACTAGATTCAGGTTTCTTTTTCTTTGACTCTTGCTGTGCTTTTGGAATGGAAATAAAAGACCTTTTTAGGTTTAGGGAATGCTACAGGGAGCCTTCATCACCCATTTCTTCCCACATTTACATTCCTGGTCCCCTAAATTCATTTATCATAAGTTCTGGTTTATTTTCAAGCAGTTCTTTTTCATGTTGCCTCATTTTGATAATCCTTACTTTTAAGGCAATTCTTGACACATTTTTCGGCTCAGATTAAATGAGTCTCCCTTTGAGGTTCACTCTGACCCAAACCAGCATTAAGGAAGTCCTGAGGTTCGTCCAGGCTGGCTCACAAGGAGTTAGGAGTGGCCTTATGCATTTTATATGTTACAAGGAAAGCCAAGGACTGAAATTCAAAGACAGAATATTAGAAAATTCCTCAAGTCTGGAGTCCTAAAGCACAGCCCCATGCTGTGCCATGTCCCTGGGCTCACAACACCCCAGGAGGCCTCATTCAATCCTCTTGACACGTTTCTGCCTTTGATAACACACTCCCCTGAAAAACCAAACCCCAGCTCAGAGAAAGCCATGCCTTGGGCTGCATTTGTTTGAATGGCTCAAATGAAAAATGTGGAGTCAGGTGTTTGTCAGCTGCTCTATAGTGCTGAAAAAGGCCTTCTCCTGCTTTTCCTCTGCGATGCCAAGGTGTGCGTTTTAGATAAAAGTCCTGTTTCTGACCGAGGCACTCACTACTGCTTCCAAGAGGGAGAGGATAGGCTCTGCTCTGCTCTCCCCCATCCTTACCACCATCCCAAGGTGCCTCATGGCTCCTGGCCCTTGGCATTACCTGCTGCCACGAGCAGGCAGAGACCTCCAGCAGTGCCTCTCGGGACTACGGAGAGGCACAGAATCTCCCCAGATCCGCTGCTCACGTTCAGCAGCCCGCACTCCCCTCCTCGGTGCCCTGCCGGCCGCTCCCCACGGCCCCGGGGCCGATGGAGCCTCAGGCACGGGGCCGAGGGACATCGGCTCAGCCTGGAACAGCCACCCAGTTCAGCCGGCGGCTCTGTTTGCACGTACAGATAAATATACATGAGGCAGAGCCGAAAAGCCAGAGTCAGCTCCTCTGCGAGCCCTGCGGCTCCGGTTACGGCGCTGCCCGCGCCCCGTGGCACGGACGCTCCCTGGAGCAGCCGCCGGCCTGGCACGGCACGGAGCAGATGGTCAGAGCCGCTTGGCCCGCGGCCGCCGCCGGCCCCCGGCTCCTCGCCTCACATGATGTTCATCGAGGCCACCTGGGCCTCCTGCGCACCCGCGGGCCGGGCGGGACACTGCGTCACCAGGGGCAAAGCCGGAGCCGTTGCTGGCGTGGCAGGGGTCGGCACTGAACCGTCGCCAAAATCACAGTGCCCCTCCCAGCATCACCATCTGCTGTGGAGGATCCTGCTCCCGCTCCAGTGTGAGCAGCAGACTAGGGTAGCCGTGGGCAGAATTTGGCAAGCAAAAACACCCTTAAGTAAAGCTGGATGGCAGAGGGATCACAGCACTTCAGGCAAATCCTCAAAAGCCACAATCACCCAGCAATGACCTGCCTGTGGTGGCTGTTGTTCATACAGCTTCGTCCTGCTGCCCGGAGCTGCCAGGAAGGATCCACTGCCCCGTTTGCTCCTCAGAAAAGGGCACAAGGAGCAGAAGGGGCACAGCAGGATACGTGTCCTGGGCTGCAGGAAGAGCAGAGAAGGGTTGGCAATGGCCGGGAGCAGGTCCTGTGCCCGGCCACCACCCCGTGGGCTGGGCACACGGGCCAGGAGTCAGATCCTGCAGCCAGGCTGCAGGGACAGGAGCCCTGTGCAGGTACTGGCTGCGTGCATCGCTTGGTGCTTCCCTGCCCTCCCATTAGGGAGTGTGCACCCTCACTAGCAAACTGGGAGGGTTTTGGCCAAGAGCAGTGGTCACTCTGGGCACAAGAGCCCCCGTGGCAGGGCTCAGCAGGGGCTCAGGGGTGCATCGGGGTGCACCAGGGAGTTACCGCAGCACCAACATAGCCCTGAGCACATGAGAGCCAAACAGCTCCAAACTCTGCCCCAGGAGCCCCGAGCAGCAAGCACGGCCATGAAGAGCAGAGGCAGCAGTGCTCCAACTTCCTGGCACTCGGGGAATCTTCCTGGATCACGTTACATTCATGTGTCCTTGGCTCATCTCTGTACAGTTGAAAAACACTGTAAGGGGAGCCAGATAATTAGGACAGCTGAGGTCGAGAAGCAAAACCCAGGGAACCAATTCCTGCTAAATTGGAAACCTGTGGCTTTCACCAAGCCGGACTGTCTGTACAGCCCTGCTTTGCCGAGAGGCCCTTGCAGTCAGACCCAGCAGGACCATGCTGCCCACCAAAGCTCTGCATTGTTCCACAACATGGTCCCAAGGAACTGCCAGTTCCACTGTCGATGGGATGATGGTGGAGTCACTCAAGGAGGTGACTCAAGGAATGACTGAAGGTGGCACTCAGTGCTCTGCTCTGGTTGACAAGGCGGGGATCAGGCAGAGGTTTGACTCGATGATCCTGAGAATCTTTTCTAACCTAAAGGATTCTGTGATTCTGCCATTTTGGGTCACCAAATGAACCAGAAGGCAGACAGGCATTAAGGGTGCTGGCTGGGTGCTGCCTCCAAGCTGGCACAGCTGAGGACAGGGGTGTCACTGCAGTGACACTCAGCACTTACTCCTTTTGGCTCTGCGTGTCCTGACCTGAGCTGCATTAGTGCAAAAGGCTCCCTGCCCTGGGGGATGTTCCCAGGCACTGCCACGACACAAATAAATAACAACAATGCTCCGAGGGTGGCGGGGGGGGGCCTGTCATCTGACCCAGCACCACTGACGGGAAGAGCAAAGAGCCGGTGCCTGTGCTTGCCCCCAGCAGTGTGAATGCACTGGCAATTGGTCACCAGTGGGAAGGGCTGACAGGAGGTTGTTTGGAGGGGAGTGGCCACCATGACAGAGCAGAGCTGAGCTGGCACCAGCATCCACACAACTTCAGCCTTTACTGGTTTGTCCAAACACCAAACACACCAAGCACAACCCCCACACCTAATGTCCAGGAACTCTCCTCTTACCTTTTTATGGCTGCTTATTGAAGGAGCAGTTTTAGAGTGATAAAGAGGGTTTGCCTCTCCAAGGTATTCCCTCACTGAATGAGGACTGGCCCTCATTTCCTTGGTTCTTTGGGTTGGGTCTTTAGAGCTTGAATAAGCCTAGAGCAGCATGGGACACAGATCAGGAGGGCAAGACATGCCCTCAGCCCAAAGGCACCAGCTCCAGTGTGACCCTGAGCCTTGGGCAGGGAAGGGGAAGAAGCAGCTGCCATGTGCATGTCACCAATTGATGTCCCTTTGTCACCCTTGAGTTATCCAGTTGAAGAAGCAAAACATAGATGTGAGGGAGGACCACTCCCTTGCAGGTTTGCAGCTCAGTCACTCAAGGACTGAGAAGTGATGGCCGTGTTTTCCTTGCAGGCTCTGCCCAGGCTGTGCAAGTGAGGATGACGATAAAGCCAACAACCTCAGTAAGTCAACTGTGAGACCAGCACTGGAGTGACAGACCAGGTGACACTGGTACTTAAAAATGTGACCTTAAGTACAGCACCCTAGGATTCATGGAGGACATGGCCTTACCTCTTCTGCTTTTCCACTTTTGGGGGATCTTGGGAAAAACAAAAAAGAGTTTTTCCTGATCTTACCAATCAGGAGGGATAAACTCCAAGTGGTGGTGTATCAGGATGTAATACCAAATTGCCACACGCACCACCCCAGCTCCCCAGTTTCCAGGGAACTAATAAATTTTCACAGAATCAGGGCATAGTTTGTGGTGCCATGGGCAGGGACACCATCCACTAGACCACTGTCCAACCTGGCTTTGAACACTTCCAGTGATGGGACAGCCACAGCCTGTCTGGGCAGCCAGTTCCATGAAATATTTCTAGAAAGACAGAAAAGAACCAAATGCCAGGCTCTGCTGGGCACCATGGCACACCTGGGACTTCTGGGGGCAGTCTGAAGGAGCCAGGGAGAAAAAGGCAAAGCAGAGCATCACTCCTGGGGTAACAGCCAATGCACACTCCTGCCCTGAGGCTGAGCCCATCACGTTTCCAGGAGGAATGCTGAGGGAACAGCACTGTCCTTGCAGCTGCCTCAATGACAGGAATAATGTGCTGCAGAGCTAAGGGGGACAATGGGATGATGATAATGAAAGTATAGGAGTGAAAACTCATTACTGGAGATGCTCGGGAGGCATCCTGAGGGATCCCCTTAGGCTTCCTGGGCTGCTTTAACCCTGTGGTACTCAGGCCAATGTGCTGTGTTGCTGACTGTGCTTTCCTCCTCTTTTTCTCCCATTACTGTATGAAGACAGCTTTCCCTTTCTCCACACAGAGTGCCATGCACTCACAGCACAGACCCGCCGTGCCCTTCAGCACTCAGCTTCCTGGGACTGTGCATGAAGAACAAAAAGCATTATGGGGTTTCTGGGCAGCTGGTCCAGGAAAGAGTCCAATAATATTTTCTCCTATTCCCAGCAGCTCACGTGGAGATGGGAGCAGTGACTGGACAAGACAGCCAGCCCAGCTCCACAGGTGAGCTCATTCCCTCCCAAGGGGAGAAGTCTTCCCTGACTGCTTTTGGGCCTTGTGGAGCAGAAGGAATTTTTTTCAGCATCGCTAATGTGTTGCTCAGGACACCCTGGCATCCTGCCAGGTTTCTGAAAAGTTAGAGATGCCCATCAGGCATCTCCATGGCAACTCTGGGATGCTGATCTCAGCTGGGCACAATGTCCATGTCAGAACAGCAAGCTGCCAGGTTCATCTTCCCCAGTCTTTTGGAAGGGCAGAAGGAAATGAGAGGGGCTCTGGTTCCTCTGGATGCACTCCCAGGCTGCTGGAGGAGCAGCACATCAGACACCCAGGGGCTTTGACCTGTGGAACGAGCCAAATGGCTCTTCCCAGCTGGTGGCAAAATTCCTAAAGAGGTATTTTTGGCAGGTTTTTTAGAAAGTATTGGTGCATGGTAAAAGAATTTTTGTAAGGTTTGGCTGGTGCAAAATGATTTGGTGTTTTGGGCTTCTCCCACAGCCTGGAGGTGCAAGCAGCCCGTACTTGGTGGGTGTTTCATAGTCCAGCCCCTGTCAAACACCCCAGCATCCCCATGGCAGGGCAGCAGGACTACGGGACACCACTGTGGTGTCCGGATTTCATCCCAGGGCCTTACCCAAAAGAAATTAGTTTACGTGCCGAATAAATAGTCCAGCCTCCCCTGGGGACACATTCCTCCTGACAGTCAGCTTCACATGTTGTGAGGGACACACAGACTTCCTTTGTGTCACTCCAGTCCTGAGCACACACAGAATCAGCAGGATTCCAGGTCCAAGGATGCCCAAAGGCAGCAAAACCCAGCCTGACTCACCCTGAATTAAATATAGACATCTCCTTTTGGCATTGTCACACCTCATCCCATCCTGACAAGCACCAGATTCTTCACTCAAGAGCACCTGAGATGGTGTTTAAGTAGCCATAGCTCAGAGGGGTGCCCACAGAAGCACCAGGGGCACTTCTTCAAACAGAAGCCTTGCAGCAGATTCCAACTGGTCAACTCTTACTCCTGACACTGCAGCAGATATGGATAGAGCTTCTCAAAACCAAGAGCCAGTTACCTCTACACTTCTCCAAGGCAGTGGTGAACTTGTTTCTGTTGCTAGTATTGTGTCCTCAGCTCATCCATTAGCTCAGGTGTCCAAGATCACCATGAGAACATCCAGCTCCCTCCACAGCATCCTGGCACCTTGGGTTAAGAAGAAATAACCCCACAGAGTGCTGTTCCATGACCCTGCCCCCAAATGACCACTAAGGTCCTTGAGCTCTAACCCAGGTAAACACAACCAGGGAGCCTGTCCTACCGCAAGCCAAGCTCCCAAGAAACAACAGCCTCACTCTTAGGGTGAATCAGGAAGGAAGGTTTGGAGGTTCAGTCCCCACTCTGTCACTCCAGAAGGGTTGATTCCTACCACGTCCACTTCCCTTCAAACACCACGACTCACACTGAGCTCCAGGTGTTTTTTCCAAACTTGCCTTCCATTTACCTTTGCCATTGTATTAGAGAATACCAGGCTGGCTGGGCAGTTGGGATAACTCCTTTGCCTACTGGGTCACCAAGAAAGGCTTTGCTCATCTCTGCAGCAGAGAGATGTTGATAAAATGCAAAAAAAAAGTACTTTCTGCATCTCCCAGGACATGCCATGCTGCTTGTTTAATTAGAAGGGGCAAGGATCCCTCTTGAATAAAGCAGAAATAGCCTTCCAGGGAAAAAATAACCCTCCCTGGGTATTCTGGGGGATTCTTGGAAAGAACAGCTATACAATCTCCCCCAGTCTTGCACAGTACAAGAGCCAGAATTTTAGAGGAGGAGTATGTCCAGAAAGCCAATCTGCTCTGAGGGAGAAACCTCCTTCACTTTTAATGCTGGTAAAACGAAATAGAGTGTATTTTCCTCTCCCCCTTCATTTCTTCTCCTCTGTGTTTTCATCTGCCCATCTTGGATGCACTTGGTGTCGCATGTCACCCCCACGTGTCAGGGGGCAGCTTTATGGGGAGTGCTTGACAATAAAGCACATCCCCAAGGACACAGCTAATGCATAATTCAGGTTACCAGGACACCCTAACAAAAGAACCCTAAACTGTCTGCAGGCTCGCACAGGCCCCCACTGCCTTCAAAGGATGAGTTATTTGAAGATTGTACAAGGATTAATGTCTAATGACTGCATGCAGCCCAGCCAGGACCACTCTCCTCATCCAGAAAGGCCAGCAGCAAACCCCAAGCCAAACAGCAGGCTTAAGGTCAATGATCCATGCTCGGACAGACAAGTCAGGATAGCTCTGGAGAGCCTGGAAGCCTTTGGTGGCCAAAGTCCTGCCAGCAGCCTCCTCCCTTCTTCCTGCCTCTGGCAGTGGTAGGGACAGGGACACTGGGGAAGGAGGAGCTCCCTGCCAGCGCCACCCGAGATGCCCGAGGACACCCTGCCACTCCTGCAGCTCTCTGCCCCGGGGCATCCATGTGGTATTTTTTGTTTCTACGAAACCGTAGCAAAACATCTGCTGAATCCCCAGCTGCTTCAAGAGCTTGTTCTTGGAGGAACAAAGAGCAGCAATGGTCACAGCAATGTCTTTTGTTACTGAAGAAAGGGAGCAGAAAGAAACAGCAGAATTATTCTTAGTTCTCTCTCGGAGCACTGAGCTGCGACACACCCCGAGCCACACCCTGCTCCCCACAAAGCTGTTCCCACAACTCTGTGCAGGCAGGGTGTCCCCAGTCTCCTCATGGAAGGAGTGCTGGGCCGTGTTATGAGCCAGGGAGCAGCCAGGCTTGCCTTTTATCCCCAGCAATCCCACTCAGATTGCAGGACTTCCTGCCAGAGGCTTGCCCACCTGTGGACAGGTGTTTCCCCACAGGAGGCGGAATTCACCTCCAAAGAATCGGTCCCGCTGTGCCTCCCACAGATCACAGCATTGACTCAGTTCTGAACCAGCCCTCATTGTCTCCCTGACATCTGAACACGTCCTTGACCTCTCTGGCAGGGCTGCCCCTGCCATCAGTTAGCTTGTGTGGATACCAGGAAACTGAATACATGGGCTTATAGCTCAGTGGAAAGTTCTGCTGCCGTCTTAAATCATAAAGCACAGCTGCTGACACAGCAGAACTGCAGAATGAGGCATCTGAGCAGCCTGAGCTTGGAAAACGCCAGCAGGAAAGTAAGGGCAGTGAGGGAGAAAGGACAGGGAGGCCAGGAGAGCAGATTAAAACTCACCAGAGTGCAGCTGTAATGTGTTATCCACCATGGATGTGTCCCAGCCCTCCACAGTTCATTTGCAGTTGGGAGAGGAAATAGGAGCTGAGATTCAATGTCTGCAAATGCAAAGTAATGGCTGGGAAAAAAGCAAAACAAACCCCAGACTTCAAATATATCTGCAAACACACGATAATGAGCTCTGAATGAGACATTCTGAGGAGGAGAGGGATCTTGGGAGTCTGGGTGGAGAGTATGGTGAAAGCATGCAGCTCCTGGATGGTGAACAAAGCCAGCCTAAGGCTGGGATGACTTGGGCAGGGAGGGCATGGAGAACAGGACGGGAGCCACTGGCACATCTGCACATGGAGCATGGCTGGCCTTGGTCTAGCATCTCAAAAGGGACACAGCAGAGCTTGCAGGGCTCAGAGGAGGAGGAGCAGCAACAGGGAACAACTCCTGCAGGAAGGCTCTGCAGCTCAGAGGTGACACTGGAACTGCTCCATGGACAGCACAGCTAGCAAAAACAGGGACACTTTGTTGTGGCACAAGGAGTACCAAATGAAAGGCTAAAGTTTCAAATAATGAGTATCAGCCATCCATCAAAGGGGTCATCAGGATGGGTTAGTTCCAAATTACATTAGGGGGCATTCACCTTCAGATGGCTTTGGTGTTGCCTCCAACAAGGTTACAGGCCCAGGCTTTCTCTCCAGACAGTGGAGAAGGCCTGAAACACCAGGGTGTAACATGTGCCCCAGGATGGACAGACAGAGCAGGTCACCACACCAAGGAGAAGGGCAGCCCTAGCACTTTGTCCGATGTAGCCATCTACAACAGCCCTGGAAAAACATTTGAACACCCTCACCCATGGTCCTGGCAGGACCAAGATTCTCAGCAGCCTCCCTTCGACAGGCAGAGGTGGAATATCTTCCCAACACACCTTCTGCTTGAGCCTTTACAGACCTTTGTAAAGGCAAAACACCTGCACAAGAGTCAAAATTCTTTCCTGGTAACACAGCCTGCAATTTCCCTTTCTATCCAACGAGATTAAAATAATCTAAGTCTTGCTCTACATTTGTACACTCCCTCTCTCCCCCAGGTTCCCCCCGGAGAAATGCCAGCTATGTGGTAAATACATGTAATCATGGCCTTTTGGTAGCAGCTTTTGCTCTCTGGTCACCAATTCTTCCCCCTGAGACCTCAGTGTGATTTGAAATCCTGCAGCAAATCCAATGAGCTGCCTTTATTTGATAATCAACATGGCATAAAAGGCTTTCTCCTTTCCCTCCTCAAAATGTAAATATTTTTCGCTTCAAAAATATCCTGGCCTATGGACAGATGTTGCTGGTCATGTCCTTATCTCAAGCCAATGAGGAGGTTACTGTTTTCCACAGAAAAGTCATGGAGCAGGAGGGCTCACTGCTGCATGGGAGGCAGCAGCACTCACCTCAGGCACAGCCTGTGCCTTCCTCATGGCACGCACCACAAATCACCATCAGTAACCTTCCCTTTCCCCTCTCTGGGAAAAAATAGAGGATAAAATAGGAGAAAGGAAAATGCAAAAGAGCCTTTCAAACCAAACCACCTTCTTCCTGAAGACTGGCATTTCTAGGAAAGCAGGAGCTCCTCCCATCCAAGAGTAGATGCTTTCAGTGTGCTGGAAATGCCCTGTGGCACAACATGGGTGAGGCAGGAGGGAAGCAGGGGGTGCTCAGCCCCTGGGCAGCCAGGCCAGGAGCAGCCACCTCATCACTGAGAGAGAGAAAAGAAGGCTCGAGTGATCTGTACAGCCTGGCAGGACGAGCAGTGCCAGCAGCCTCCAAGGCAGCAACCTCCACATGCTTGGCTGCGGAGGCACCAGCTCAGAGCTGCCAGGCAGGAAACATCTGAGCTCAACATCAGCTGGTACCACCAGAGTGTCCACACCGAGGTCAGCTCAGGTCCCAGCACAGCCTGGGCTGCACCACTGGAACTGGCTCTTACCAACGTCCCCAGATGTGAACCATCACATTGCTTCTTTGGAGCTGGAGAGGAATGAGGACAAGAGCAGACCTGAAGGAGCAGCGAGGCCAGGACACGCAGGGAAATCCCTGCAGGTGGGAGGCAGGAGCAGAGTGAAGAGAGTTGGAGCAGATTTTGGTGCAGGACCTAGGTGACACCAGGCTTAGGATTCAGCTGTGCCAATGAATAGTTCAGGAGAGCAGACTGTCCCACCTGGGATTTGGGGGAGAAGGGACAGCAGGAACAAGGGCTGCATCCCAGGTGAGCAGCCGGGGAGGAAAGGGTGCGCTGGACCAGGCAGGAGTTCTGGGGCTCGGTGACAGGTGACTGGGGGGTGCTAAAGGCCAACAGGCAGATGGTGAAACTGTGATTAGAAAGTCACTCCAGCCATAAATCTCATGGACCTGAAATGGAGATGGGCAAGCCCCAGATGGCTTGGAAATCTGCTTGGCCGAGTCCAGCAGGGCTCAGCATGCATCTGGCCCTCCTTCCTCCTTGTCCTCCTCCTCACAAGGTTTAACCACCTCCAGCCAGCTCCCCAAAGGCAGAGCTGACCCATGAAACAAAAATTCAGGGGAGCCCTGAAACAAAAATTCCTGTAATGCATGAACTAAAGAGCACAACCTGGGCCCCAACAACATGGTCATCCATCCTGGCCCGGGACTCTGGCCGCATTGCTGGGAGTTACAGGCACATCCCATCTTGGCAAGAATGTGTGGCACCATCCAGGGGGGCACGAGGGGCTCAGGACTGTACCGTGGTGCACCAGCAGAGCTGGGTGGATGCAGGTTCCCTGTGGCCATGCACGCTATTTCTGGATATGCTGAGAAGCTGCTTAGGGCTGGATTTGCAGGCGAGCACGGGGGCATATCAGCTGTCCATGCTCTGGAAGGGCCTCAGGAACAGAAAAGGGGCTGGAGATTGGGAGGGGACAGGTTTTATATAGAGATCCACGGGAAAACCCGTGTCTCCAAACACAGTAACCTAACACCAGGTAGTAGTACCAGACCCTGCCCATGGATCCAGGACAACAAATTTCTCCACCTGCAGGCAGGAGAGTCCACTGCTCTCACCCTCCTGCCTGAAAAGCACCAGCAACACCCACGAAAAGGCACCCTGCCCATGCCAAGCTCCCGAAACCCCTCTCTGGCAGCGGGTGCCTCCCACAACCTTTCCCAAGGCTGCTGGAGAGCCCTTCAGCCCACAGGTGCTGTCGCTCCCCCGGGACCCCCGGCCAAGGCGGGGCCTGGCAGCACGGCCGGGACGGGGGCCAGTGGTAAAATTAGAACGTGTGTCCCTGCCAGCCCCTTCTGCGAGCTGCAGGGACCAGCTGAGCCCGTGTAACCTGCACTGTAACCCTTCATGTCCCCCGTTTTGTGGGCTGGGACAGTTACTAGAAAGCCAGGGATTTGCAGGGCTTTACTTTTTGATCAGCCGTGTCCAGCTACCCCAGACAGCCTGGCTCACAGGCTGATGGGGCAGGGAGGTGGGTTTTTCGGGATCCTTTGGGACAGTGGGGATTGAACCCTGCAATTCCCTTCTCTGCTGTCCCTTTCCACCACAGGCAGTCCTGCATAAACCGATCCTCCCCTCTTCAAAGGTTTGTGTCCCCTTTCCAGCCCCTTCTCCCCACTGCTGCCCTCCTCCTGCAGCAGTTATTGTCATTATTTACGCTCCTAAGCATCCTTTGAGTTCTGCCAGGGGACAGGATCCAAAGAGAAAGCCTTTTAAGGATTTGTGCCAGCGCCGGGAAGCGAATCCCCCCCAGCGAACAGTGGTGCTGGGGGATTTGAGTGTAGACAAGTGCTTAAAGCTGAAAAGGGCAGGGAGAGGGGAGGGAGCCGGGGGCACGCTCTGAAACCAGACCTCCCCGCCCGAAACGCAGCTCCTTCCTCTGCTTTAGGAAACGGATCCCTCCTGCGATTTCCTTTCAAAGGTGACTTGTAACCTCTTCATTAGGGTCGGCTTTGGCAGAGCCCTGATGGTGCAGCTGGCAGGGCCGGGGCTGCGCTGGGCGGGAGCGCGTTCTCCGTGCCAAGGCTGGGCAGCACTCGCGGCCGCTCGGCGCAGCGGCGGCTCGGCGGCAGCACCGGCGCCCCGGCCATGCGCTGATGGGTACCATGGACTTTAAGACAGATGCCAGTGCAGTCACCATCAATCTGCTGCTTATTGTGCGCCCCGAGGAGGCAGCGAGCAAGGAGAAGGGGCAGCGAGAGGGGCAGACGGAAGGCGGCAGAGGCGCAGGTAACATCGCGCCTGCACCGGGCGAGGGAGGGCAGGGCTGCAGCTGCACACGGAGAAGCGAAGCAGCAGCTTTGGAGCAGGATTTGGGCTTCCTCTCCTCTTTCTCCTCTTTGCACACATGCTGCCAAACTCCAAAATGCCATGTTTTTTGTAGAAGCCCAGCGTGTCTCCGCTGGTGCAGCAGAGCCTTGGTGGAGCCATGCTCCGAGCTGCACCCTGTCCCGCTCCACTGCGTGCAGCCCCGGGCCCAGGGACACACAGGGACACACAGGGACACTAACGCGAGGGTTGTGTTTGCACCCTGCTGTGTCCTGCGCTGGCCCCGAGGTGCCCCCACGGGCTCTCTGGGCTGTGCAAGGGGAGCAGGGAGAGGGCTCAGCAGTTTCACCCCACACCAGCAGCCACTGCCCTGGAGTACAGGAGCAGAACTGTTTTGTTTGCAGCGTGCCCAGGCTTTGTCTCCAAAGCTCACTGTCCTGAGCCATTTATAGCTACAGTTTGGGACAGCGGCCCTGGCCCAGCTCCCTGTCCTGCAGAGGGTCTTCTAAAAAGCTATGGCTATACTCTGCAATTGCAAGGGGAGCCTCCCTGCAGAAGTAAAGGGAGAAGAATGAGTATTCCTGCTTTAAAACCTGGGAGAGAAGCTGAATTTTCAGACAACCAATCCCAGGCTAACAACTACAGGGAGAGCCATCACAAAGTTGCGTCCATGCTCCATCAAGCACAGCAACCAGCACCTGCTCAAACAAGAGCAAATCCTACCAAAGCAGCTTAGGCCTGGACTATTGCACTTTCTGCCCCCTGGTATTTCATACCTTAGCAACAAGAACTGCAAGCCAAGGCTGCAGACGAGACAGAAGGTGGATCCTGATGACACCTGGCATCAGCTGGGATAATGGGTTGCATGAAAGGGTTTGGGGTGCTTGGCCTTCAGGCAGCACCAACACTCTGGTCCAGGGGGACCCTGCCAATCTCCCATTTCTGTCTTACAGGTTTGGAGGGTGATGGCAATGGAAACAGCAGATCCCAGCCACCTCAGGGCACAGACCTGAATGGTATGTCACCCTCTCCCTCTGTGAGAAACCAACCCCAGCGCACAATCCAAAGCTCCAAGCTGTGCCTCTCGAGCATAAATGTGCTTCACTCAACCCATCCCTTTCCAGTCCTTTCAGGGGCTCCAGTGGAGGCACACAGAGGGCCCTGGGAAGCATCCCCTCCCTCTGTGCTCTCCATGCCCCGTGGACAGGACGCACAGGGGTGGCACTGCTGAGTCCCCCCACATCCATCTGCAGGGATTCTCCTGCCACGGAGCTCGGTCAGATTACAAGTGCACGGAGCTCTTACATTTCACAGCCAGCTGATGGCAGGGGAAATTCAGTGCCCCCAATTGCTCAGGTTGCAGCTAGAGCTTCCAGAGACTTCCCCAGCACTCACACAGCTTAATCTGTGTAGGTGTATTAGGGTCTGGAGGATGCAAAGAACCTTTTCAACCATCTCTCCGCCAGTCCTTTCTTCATCTCCCCACTCAGAGACTGAGCACAAGGCAGGTGGGATTGCTGACCAGGAATGATGTGGATTCTAGTGCTCAATGTTCTGTTGCCAGTTCCTAGCCTTCTGCCCTAAACTAGTAGAGGAGGAACATCTGAGGAGGTGACCCCAGAACTATGGAGCAGCTCCCAGGGAAGGGACTCAGACCATCCCACCTGCTTTCCTGGCAGTCTAAGCCTATCACAGATTAGCAGAGAAAGGCAGGGGCAAAGGTAGAGCAAGACACAGGTAATTCTCATGGTACCAGACAGTGGATTTTAGCTACACCAAGGAGGAACTTTGCTTCCACAGGTCAAGCAATAGCAGTGTGCAAAAGCCATGCTGCTCCCAGGAGGATGCCTGGCAGGAGCCCTGATCCAAGTCCCTCTGTAATCAGTGGTGGCTGGAGGCTGCACACAGCCTGGAAGCAAACAGTATTTCATGGCAAGGCACTATTTTGGGGCTTTTTTTACAAAGCAGGTAACGAAAGCCTCCACTCCAGGAAGCAGATAAATATCCTGTGTTCTCTCCCTCTGTCATGCTCAAGAGGTTCTGCAACCAGAGCTGCAGAGTCAGCCTCCTCTACAAGTAAGAGGCTGATATTGATCATTTCCCACCCTGAATTAATGGCAGGGGTATTTAGCATGCACATGGGAATCCTTCCCTTGCAGCTCTACCTTAAGCACAATTTAAACCCCTGGGAGGGTGGAATTCAGACACCAGAGGAGCAGGCAGAGCTTTGGCTCCTCTGGCACCACAAGGGTTAATGAACTGCCCTTTCAGCTCATCAGCCGTGTTAGTGTCCCTATCGGGCCTCTGACACCCCTGGTGCTGCCACAAGATTTTCAGACTTATATAATCCTCAGCCCCACTGAGTCAAAGAGGCTGTGGCCTCACTCCACAAGATCCCATTGCTCTGGGGACTGGTCCTTGCCATGGCCACATGGCACGAATGGACTCAGACAAGTTGTGAGATCCAGGCTCCCCCCGGCTTCTGGTGGCTGGAGGGATGGGGATCCCAGAGCACTTTCAAGAAAGATCACCCTGGCCAACACCCACCAGAGCCCAGAGCGAGGGCTTGGTGTCCCCTGGCATTTGCTCTCTCCCCAGGACAGGGACTTGTGCTGCTTCCACCTGTGTGGAGCCTGGGCACGTCAAGTGCTGCCCACACCTCCCTCTGCCCCAAGGACTCCAGGTCCAAGACAGCCTGGGGAGAAGTGAGGATAAGATGCTGACAAGCACACCAAAGTTCTCACTTGTTTGGGGCCTCCAAGCCCCCAGCACCGCCCTTCTCTCCCACTCACCTCTCCAAACAGCCCCTGGTCCAAGCACTCCCACCCTGAGCAGCAGCAGGCTGGGCTGGAGTATCCCTCTGGAGCGGGGTCAGGCATCCCAGAGCAGGAGCAATTGAGCTTTGAATCTGAAGAACAGGGTTGAGTTTCCTGAGTTCTTTACCTCACTGCTGAGCAGGGCTGATTTAACCCTATCCTTGCTGACTGTTCTGCTCTCCCCAAGGTACTGAGATGTTTCCCTTTGTGCCCCCAGGCCGGCGTGGCCCTGCAGATCCCTGTGAGCAGACACCACCCATCACCTCAGGCCCTGACAAAGGTAAGTGGTGACCCTAGAGACAAGGCAGGGCTTCATTGAGCTCCCAGCAAAGTTTTTCTCCAATAAAATAACCTCAGAACATCCTAAAAGAGAGAAAATATCCTACCCTGTGACAGCTGCTCTACAAAGTACTTGCTGGCCAAGGACTTGTCTGGCCACAAAACAGAAGAACAGCAAATGCTTCTCTGAGCTTGGAGCAACCTCATAGAGTGGCAGGGAGTTGGAGCAAGAGGATCTTTAAGGTCCCTTCCAACCCAAACCATTCTATGATTCTTTATGAGGATATCTGGATCAGGAAAAATTAAAGATCATAAAAGCACCAGCAACCATTTCATACCACCAGTTTTTAAAGCAATGATATAGCACGTTGAAAGATTCCTGTGGAATTACATTTTTCATTTGTCAAATGCCTTTTAAACTCATCAGCAGAAGGCATTCCTCACCAGTAAGTTTGCTTCTTGAAAACAAAAATTTTAATTCATGGGGAAAAACTTAGAAAGTGAAAGTTGGGGAGAAAACCCACAAAAAAGCAAAGTAAAAATAATCTTGAGCAATAAAAAAAGGACCCCTGAAAATATAAAACCTTTAAGGAAATCAAACCATTTGCATAGTCTTCTATTTAAGAAAGAACTCCATTTTATCTTTGAATTAACTGACAAAATACACCAGACAGCTCTCTTTTGACACTCTGATATCTGCAACCATCCTAGAACTGGAGTCAAGCTCTAACATTTAGGTTTTTACAGCTTATACAGTATTTCTTGCTTTCTGGTTTTGGGGCTTAAAGGACATTGAATCTCTCTGCATAATCACAGGAGAAACTTCACTCTTCTAAGGGTAAATGCTGCAAAAAACTTATTCTTTGGTGAAAATGCAGATTCACACCTAATTAGCCAGTTCCAAGAGCTGACTTTAAAAGAAAACCCCAAATGTCATGAGAGGCTCTTGATAAACGTGTAGGAGGTATGACTGGATGGCAGCCCCGAGGTGCATTAACATCTTGACCTTAAGTTTCCTGAGTAACCTCTGCCTGATCCAAAAGAGAAGCCCAGGAGCATACAGAGCTCCTCCAGGGAACCTTGAGAGCTGCAACCCTTCTGAAATACCTGCCAAAAAATGCAGTCTCTGTCAAAAAGTTCAGGTAGTTTTTATAAGAGATTCCCTCACTCTTTTTCTGGTATTTCTTCTCTGAAACTTTAAAGACCAGAGCCCAGGTCTCCAGGGCAGGTTTTTCTGGAGCATCAGGGACCACAGCTGGCTCTGCCAGGATGCTGCCTCATCCAGGCAATGGCCTTTGCCAGACATTTTAGTATCACAAATCCAACCATTTTCATCACTTCAAGCCTTTCTCTGTTTAATTCCAAGAAAAATCAATGGAAGGCATTGATTCTCTGCTTGCTCTAGCTCCATCAAGAGCTCTTTAATATGGTGATAAACCTTGGCTATCACCAGAGCTGCTGCTTTGTCTAAAGTTAAGAGCTACCTCGGCAGACACTTCTGTCCTCTCCTCCAGATCCTGGTTAGTTTTCCCTTTTTAGGGAGTTTATCATTGTTTCTTGCAGGAACCCAAGTGACAGTGGAGATTCACCACGAGGATACCAGCCCCCAACTCATCAAGAGACTCTCCTTGGGAAGAGGTACAGCCCCAGCTTTAAACCCCAGCAGAGGCTCAGCTCATCCTCCCTTCCCTTCGCCAGAGCCGGGGGCCCGGGCAGGGCTGAGGGGATCCCACTAACCCAGCCTGGCTTCTTGCAGGTTCCCAGAGGCTGAGAGGACAGGACAACAAAGGTGAGGCTCTGCTCTATCACGGCGTGTCCCCAAGCTCTCCTTCCCCTGGGAGACCGGCTCATTCCTCCCGTGGGGAGGCTGCTAAAAGGCACATGCTGCTGGGCCCTGCCCATCACTGGGGCTTGGGGAGCAAAATCCTTCTGCTCTTGGGGTGTGGGTGTCTCCTCCTCCTCTGGCCCTGTGACAAGGAGGGTGGTGACACTCCGGTGTCCCTCAGCAACTCCCCAGCTGCCGCAGAGCTCCCGCTGGGGTTATCTAACAGCTCTGGAGCTCAGTGCTCCCTTCTCCCATGCCTGGGGCGGTTTGGACGTGGTGGGCTGGGGTTTGATGTTCCCAACCCTCGGGGTTAGAACAGGAGATGCCTGTCTGCTGGGGAATGCGGGCTCTGCGGGATGGCAGGGAGGGGATGAGGACCGCACTCCATAGGGAGCTGACATCCATGTCCAAATGGAAGGGAATGAGCAAAGAAGAGCCTCAGTTCCAGCTTTTTCCACCCAATCCTGCTCCACACAATAATGTATTTCTAGTTGTCATTTTTTCTGCGGGCAACACCCTCCTCCCTCCCTCTCTCTTCGTTGCTTTGCAGGTTTCCAGAAGACTGAGGCCCCGCCGCCACCGGGAGCAAAGGACCTCCACGGTAACTATCCATTAGCACGAGTAGGGCTCAGCTTCCCCAGCCCCTGCTCCTTGGGACGGCAGAGGGGAGTGGCTTTGGGAACGTCACGCAGTCACACGTGCCAAGCCCTGCCCAAGGTTCTGTACCAGGGAAGGCAAACAGGCACAGTGCACAGGACTGTCCGAGGTACTGTGGATCCCGCTCCTGCACAGAGCCTCTGCAGATATTACCTGCCAAAGACAAAACCTGAAAACCACATTTCAAAAAAATAAAAAAAAAAACAAACCATCCCCTTACCAAAAAGGCAAAAAGTAATTTTCAGAGAGTGAAATCTGCAGAGAGTGGGAACCTTTAAACGTGTAACATTTCTCTGCTTTCTCTCTCCTTAGGTCAGTGTAACACCTCTTTTCAGGGAAAATACAGATAAACTAACCAGCCTGTTAAGAAATAGGTGCTGAGTGCCTACATGCTGATTTTGCCCGGCACAGGGATATGTCCATCCAGCCCCACAGCTCACTGATGGGAGACAGCAGTGTCAGCTCATTCCAAGACTATTAAAAAAAGAAAATCAGTTATCTGTTAATTAGGGCAAGTTATTAACCCTTTGTTCACACCTAGTAGAACCAGGAGCTCAGAACCTGAAAAGATGCAGAGGGTAAGCACAGCAGGTTCTGTCCAGCTGCCCCCAGTGTTACATTACTCACGTGCCTGAATTCCTGCAGAAGTGTGGCCCTTTACCATGCAAAACTCCTAGAGAAACCCAGCTCTTTATTGCTGAGGGTTTTTTTAAGAAGTCATGTGTTTTCTAAGGCTTGCACACTAAAGATTTTCCCTGATACTACTGCATTGTTCTCCTGTCCCTCCATACAGTATCCCAGGATTTTCCATGCTGTTATGCAGTGCCAAAGTTGCAGGGGCAGCTCACACTCCAGCAGTGCACAAATCCTAGCAGTCTAGACAGGATGGCTCCTGCCTTCCATGCAGCTGGCAGGGACCTCCTGCGGGTGCCCTTGTGTCCTCACTCCCTAAGCACCCTAAGCTAATGGATGTCTCCATGGGGCAGGCAGGAGCTCTGTCCCCTTGTTCTACCATACTGCCAGGAAAAACACCCCTTCCCTTCCCAAAACAATGACAACTCGTTTCTTCCCAGTATATCCATGGGACAAATCCTCTTTGAAATCCATGCCAGTAGATCTGCAGCAATTTGAGAAGCTGGATGCCTACGCATTAAAAGTAAGTCTTGCTTTTGCCTCTGTCCTCCTCCCAGCTCCCCTGTGGTAATGTTCCATGATCCTGGCTCCAAGCACCAACACCAGCTTAGGCTGAGCTATGGGGTAATGGCATTAGAATCTCCCAAACAAGTGAAAAACCTTTTCCCTTTAACCATTAGCAAAGAAATCCCACTCTGGGAACTATAACCAGAAATACATGGACCTACAGCACTGTAGCTCTATTTTAAGGAAGCTGGAGGCAGAGCAGTCTCTGGCAGGTGGGGTCTCACTGGCTTCAGAAGAACAGGAGATGGGGAGGACAGGAGATCCACCACAGGGTTTTCTTCACCATGACCTTGCAAACTTCCTCCCCACACACACAGGTGAACGTCACGAACAGCGTGGAGGAACTGGTCAAAGCCCTGCTGAAACAAGCCCGGACTGACCTGGAGAAGGTCCGAGCCATATGGATGTGGATATGCCATCACATAGGTAGGCTGAGGTCTCCAACTGAAGATAAGGCTGTCACTGTCACCCCTGTCCCACTGCCATGGCATTTACTCAGTATTTGTGGGTTATTTCCATGTGGGGAGTGGAATGAAGGCTTTCTCCTTTTAAGACAGTTTTTATCCAGAAATGCATCCAGAGGCTCTCCACCTCTGCTTCCCAGTCCCTCTCCTTGCACTGCCAGGCCCCACAAGGTTTGTGTGTACATAATTAACCTGTAACTCCATTTGAGATGACCAGACAAGTCCCTACCATCCAAGAGCCAGAGCAAAAGCCAGGCTGCCCAACACCAGGGGCCTGCGTGCCACCTTCAGAGCCACCCAACACCACCAGAGCCCAGTTCTGAGGGGGTGAACAGGGAGCAGGTGATGATTCAGATTTCAGAAGCAACCCTAGTCTAATGGAAGGTGTCCCTGCCTGTGGCAGGCAGGTTGGAATGAAATGATCTTCAAGGTTCCTTCCCACTCAAACCATTCTAAGTTTGATCTCCATCCCTGTGCCAAGTCCCCACAGCCCAATACAGCCCCGCCAGCACAGTCTGTTGCTGGTGCCTTTGCTCTGGGAGGGTCCCAGTGTCACACAGGTACCACCAGGAACCCTCCAGCTGCCTTGCCCAGCTCTGTGTCCCACCCTGGCACCTGTATGATTGCAGTTCCTGCCTGTACCTGCACCTTTTCAACCCTCTAGAGAGCTGCAAGCACTCAGGTTCCCCTGCCCTTTCCTGCTCAGCCCCAAGGCTGGAGTTACACAACAAACAGGAGATGAGAAGAGGAAGAGGAGGCAGCACTTGCAGCCTCTCCCATCTGGCACATCAAAGGGGGCTTCTTGCCACCCCAGCAGCTTGATGGGGGGAAACTGGATATGCACTATGATGGCATTTTGCATAACAGAAGCAAAAATGTTTCTTTCCCATTAAGTCTTGGGGGCAGAGAGGCAGACCTATCCTTTCCCTCACCTCCTACACATCCTGATGGGGCACTGCTGAAATGCAGGCCAAGTGAGTGAGAGGAAAAGAGCAGTTTGGGCAGCACTGGCCTCATCTCACACCCACTGAGATCAGCAGCTACAGGGTTAACATGGTTAGGTCAGTCCCCAACTGCTTTGGTCTTGCCCTGAGATATGAAAAGTGCTGATTTCACTGCATGTCCTGAAGCCCAGGCTTTGACTCACTCAGCATTGGTTATTCTGTCTTTCCACTGTTAACCCATTTCTGCCCACACTACCTAGGCCAGGCCTGGTTGGAGTGAGTCCATACTCCTCAACATTCAGGGGATGTCTCTGGCCCTGACAGCTATGCTGGGATCTCCTCACAAGATCTTTTACACCACCTTGGCCCTAGTTCTCATTCCTTCCTGTGAGACTGACCCCTATTTACACACACGGAAAAGAAACAGAGCTGGGAATTTAAATTTGCTGGCAAAAATGCAATGTATCTATCCTGGAATTGCACTGATGACAAACTCCTTCCTTGGATGGATTTTGAGTGAGAACATTGCTCTCTGGGCATCTCTTCCCACCCTGTTTAATTCCTGCCTGTGATGGGCTGCTATGCTCATGCAGCATCAGCACTAAAGGAAATAATTATTTTAGCTGTCCTTTGTGGCACAAATAGAAAGCCCCATGGAGCCAGCACCCCTCAGAGTGCCCTGTAGCTTTGCTGGTGGTCAGTGCACAGCCAGGGTGGAGCAGCCAGCCTTTCCCAGTGCCTGGAGCCAACACCGAGGAGGCATCAGCCCCTCGGATAAAAGACAAGCAGTGGCAGCATTTCATCAAAGCACACAGACAGCCTGCTGCTGCTCTTCTTCCTCTGCACCAGCACCAAGGGGAGGGGGAACCAGCTGATGCAGCATTCCTGAGAGCTTTGTCAGAAAAATACATCTGTATCTTAAGAAAGAGGTTGTGGACAGGGCCAAGGTTGGTGGTATTGAATTAACCTTCCCAGACCAGCTCCGCAAGCTCTGTCTGAAGGAGTCCTGCTGTGCTGCTGTTGTGTACTCATTCCAACAAATCAAGATTTCCTAAGCTCCCAGGTATTGATATGACCAGACTGGACAGGGCTTGGAGCAACCCGGTCTAATGGAAGGTGTCCCTGCCCCTGGCAGGGGATTGGAATGAGATTAGCTTTAATGCCCCTTCCAACCCAAACCATTCTACAATTCTGTGACTCACTTTTGACAAACCACTTCAAGTGTTTCCCAAGAAGCTGCTTTTCAAGTATTTTTAAAATAAATTGCTTGTAAAGAGTGTAAAAGTCTCAGCAGTTTCTTTTGAGGTAACACCAATCCGACTCCTTCAAATACAGCATGCTCTTGTTTATACTGGGAACTCTTCAGACTGTAGATCCTCCACTTGAGGGGAATTCCTCCATTTTGTCCAAAAATCAAAGTGTTCCTCCCACATGGATTCAACTGTTGAACCCAGCCCAAGCTTAGAGCAAAAGGTGATGAGGGACAGAGCTGTCCTTCTGCCCCAGCAGCATCCAGGCCACCCTCCCCAGCACAGCCACAGCTCGTTCCCCTCTGCTCATGGAGACGAAAAGCAACCCGAGCGTTGCTCCTGCTGCCCATCAGTCCCATGGTGCCTCAGGCTTTCAGATGAACTTTTGTCTGTGTTCCTTCCCCCAGAATACGACGTCGTGGGCTACCACAACAAAAGCCAGCTGTCGAGCAAGCCCAGAGATGTGCTTCAGATGGGCAAGAGCATTTGTGAGGGCTATGCCGAGCTCTTTGAACATATGTGCAGGTAAATTAAGTTCAGAAACATTCAATGCCAAGGAGAGTTAACATTCCTTGTCATCTCAGTGCCTATCCTGTCTGCCTTTGCATTGACTGATGTGACTTTAAGCAGGACGTGGAACTTTAGCTTTCCAACCATGCTGTGGAAAAACAGCAAGTCCTAGAAAGGTCAATTTTGCTCCCTCCTCCACTCCCTCCACCCCCCTCCCCAGCATAATTTACTTGGTGCCATCTGCTGAGCTTCGCATTGCATTAACATAATGGCAGATGAAAACACGGAGATAATTTGATTAGAAGAAGTAGGATTTTCCTTGGGGTATCTTGGATGTGAAGGTTAAAAGCATAGCAAGACTTGAACAAGGAGTGCGGTCTCCAACGTGCTCCCTTGCAAGAGGTAGGCAGAGTCCCAGGAGGGACTTTCCCTAAACCCTCTGGAGATGCCCTGTCCCTCCAGGAACACCGCCTTGCACTCACCCCTGTTTCCTGTGGCCAGTCTCAAGGTACAGCACTGTTGAGGCCAATACTGCAATTCCCATTTTGTAGCTACCGTTGGCATTTAATGACTAATATCCTTTTTCTGCCAACAAAATCTTGTGGACTTCACTGGGGATGAATCACCTAAACTTCCCCACAGAGCAGGGCTTTACAGTCACAAAGCCATTTCCAAGAGGCAGCCCCTTCCTTGGTAGGGAACACAGGGATGCAGCCCCAATCCCTAAGGAAAGGAGAACCCCCAAAATCCACAGCAAGGAAAGCAGTGAAGGTGCTTGGAGATTTGGGAATCAGCCTTAGGCAGAAGGGCTGCCCAAAAGGAGAAAACTGGACCTGGCAACTCTGGGACAGAAGATTGGAAGGGACTTCCTAAAGTAATCCTAAGAGAGAGGGCTTGCAAGATGGCCCTCCCAGGAAGGGGCTTCCATTCTCTTGGAAAAAATCACAGACTAGTTATTAATAGCATGTGTAAGTAACAACTGGCTTTCCACACCATCCAAAAGGATTTGAGGTTTTCACCATGGAACAGACAAAATCTACAGGGAAAAGGAGAGATTAAAAAAACCCCAGTATTCTGTGCCAGCTGCTGAAGTGGTAAATGCTTCCAGCCAACAACATATCCCACAAGATACATTTGGTCCATTCCAACCCAAACCATTCTATGACACTGGATCTTGTTTTCTAAAGAGTAAAGAAATAGGATGGTGAAGTATGCATTTATAGCTGCATCCTATGGAACAGTTATTAGCAGTTATTAGTTAGAAGGGGGGAATTTGCATCTGTTCATTAAAAAGCATATGCTTAGTTCATTAAAAACATTAATCTTTCCAAGGATATCTCTGACTATTTAAAGGCTCTGTTGATTTACTTGCAATTCCTCAGTTCCAGCCTGATTAGTCACTGTGTGATTCAGGAAACCTCCCAGTCATCAAGACTATTATATTGTCAAATATTAGCAAAATGTTTAGCTCTTATCGTGAAAAACTGTACTTAAAGACAACACCCCTTTCTTGCACAGAGATCTCCTCATCCCTTCTCCTGTGCTCTGTGCTGCTCTTACACAGAGTCTAAGCAGAAGGGCAAGAGGCAAAGAGTGCTCATCTTATAGAAAGGCTTTTCAGAGCCAGGTTTGGGGGGAAAAAAGGTCTTTTAACATGCCTTTTTTTCCTAGCTCCTGTGAGGGAACTTGAACAAACAAGCCAATTTCCCAGTCACCAGGAGTCCCCCCAAAAGTCCTGCTAAAGGCAACGGCTGACGCTGATTGAGTGCTACTTGTCCCAGTGCCAGAGGGAACAATTCCTTTTGCAGAGAAAACACTGTCACCTCTGACCACAGCTCTGGCAGCCAGACTTCCTCCCATTAGCTGAGATTCCCGTCACAGAGGAAAGGTGGGCACGGATAGTGGGAAGCTGGCCATAAGGCATCACTTTCCAAACATCAGGTGTGAGAGCAATGAATGCAAACACGGGTTCCTGACCAATATTTCAGCAGCACTTATCAAGAACTGGCTTCTCAGCTGACAAGCAGACTCGAGGAGGTAGCTGAGAGAAGCAGTGCAAATTCATGAATCCAATTTAGGGCAAACCTCGCAGCCTGGAATTAGGGAGACACTCACTCACCAGGGTTAGTGAGGAAGGCACAACAACTATTTTCCCAGGAGAGGTTTCAGCAGCTTTGGGAGCAAAGCTGGCCTCACTGCCTGAAGGGGATCTGACCAGTTAGCTATCTGCTCCTTCTTCCTAACCACTCTGTAAATATTCCAGATTTCACATCCCCTTGCTTCTCCCATTTCCTGCAGGCAGTAGCTTTCCTTCTTTTCAGGCACAGAGGCGTACACCTACCTACCACAAACATAAACCATTCTGTCTCCTTCTGAGAAGCCAGATTTGCTCCTTTTTTAGATAAAATGATCAAAGTCAATCTAAAATCAAAGGGAAAAAGATGCCATTGAATTCCAGTGACACCTGTAGTAAGAGTCAGACTATTTCCTACAGCGTTTGAGGCAGAAAAACAACTTTGTGTTTAATCTCTTTGCCGCACCAAGCAAATGTTGCCAAATATTTCTTAATTCAGTTCTTCCAGTCCATTTTGTATCTAGGTCATCTTCAACCTCTCACTGCCACTTAAACCAATTCTGGAGATCTTCCCAATCTTCTCTCTGCCTGCTTAATTTATCTGTATGAAGTCACTGACACGAGAGACATGAGCACCCTTTTCACCAATACAGAATTGCTCCTTTACAGGATGTTTGAGCTTGGATTTTTGTCTGTCCATTACTAGAGAGACCAGTTTAAATGCTCTGGTCTTTATTTTGAGAACTTTGAACACAGCTAAACACAAACTCTTCTTGCTGCTTTGCCAATGTTCACTGTAATTGAGAGCACTGTGAGAGCAGAACTTGTCCCTTAATGTTCCCTCTGAATATGCTAGCTAACAAGAATGTCTAGAGAAGCCTGGAAGGATTAGATACCAATCCCCATGAAATTAGTGGGAATTTGGTACTTAGCTCCTTGAAACTCCTAGGATCAAATCCTCACTAAAGCTCCCAGGCCAGCCACTAGTCTCAGTTACATCATGCAAATCCAAGCTCTCACCAGTCCTGTCAGCGGAGTTGTTCCAGATTTACTGCCCAGCTCAGAATTGGACTCACAGGGGCCTGCAGGCTGGCAAGGGCTTTCCAGACCACCTGCAGCACCAGGTTTCTCCATGGCATTCCTCCCAGCCTGGCCTGTTCTGGATACTCATGGAACAAGGAGTGCCCGCTATCACTGCTCCCCCCTTTTCTTTGCTGAAGTGCCCACCTCCCCTGGAAACCAGCATCCTCTCCCTGAAAAAAGCAGCCCTCCCTAAAGCTCCACTGCACTGCCAATTGCCAGTCAGTATCTGTTATCAGACCTCGACTTCTTAACATCCATGCTAATTATCTTCCCCATAAATACCACTTTTCTCCTGAGCTAAACCCACATTATGCAGACAATCTCGCTCTGGAAGCCTGCACGCTTTATTACTTAAGGTAGTTGTTCCATTTAACACACTTCTCAATGAAGAAGAAAAATGTCAATGCTGTCCTACACAAAAGACGATGCTCCAAGTGAAGCAATTTTAGATTAATGGTGAAATAAGATGCCAGTGTTAGAATCCATCAGCAGAGAGCTTATTAACACAGTGCTTATTTAAATCTTATTTACACATCCACGCAGGTATTCATCATGTTTTTAGAAAGAGACTGTTTAATCATTTCTACCCTGGGCAAGCACAAGCTCATTCTTTCAGGAAACTAAATCAGCATCCACAATCCCGTGAGGTCTGAGATACCTTAGCTGATGTCAAACACCAGGCCCACCTTCACAGGGAGAGATCAGCCTGTGCTTTTAATTTATAATTACATGGGCTAATTGTGGACAGCAGCAAAGGGATTCCACTGAGTAACAAGACAGAGAGCAATTAAGCACACTTTATCTTGTCATCCTCTAACAGTGCTGAATTGATGGTGCATCAGGAAAAAAGACAGAGAATATGCAAAACCGGGAGAGAAAAGGCCCTTCTTCCAGCAGGATGCTCTCTGAGTCTCTGTGCAAAGACTACAAAAACAAACAGCCCCACCCAACCCCTCAGGCATCATCACCTTTTCTCCTTCCCCAGAAGTACCTGACAGGTTTAAAACAGAACTCTCCTGCTGCAGCTTATCATCTCCTTTCAGTCTTGCAGGGATTCAGTGCAAGAAACTCTCGGGACATGCCAAGGGACACGGGTACAAGACAGGGCAGACCTTTACAGGGGACTCTGACCATGCCTGGAACGCTGTCTACCTTGAGGGCAGGTGGCATTTACTGGACAGCACCTGGGGGAGCGGTTCTGTGGATGATTCTGTCACCAAGTTCACCTACAGGTAAAGAGCCCCTGTATCTTAGTACATAAACCCTCCACAAAGGCAGAAGGAAACCTGATGGGATTGGCAAACCAAACAGACACATTTGGTGCCACAGGAAGACCCAAAGCCATGAGTAAGGTACCCAGGCTGCCTGTACAAGGCATGGAGCATAGCCTGTAGAGAGGTAGTAGCCCTGAGCAGCAAGTCACAAACTGCTAAAAGCCAGCTGGGTTTGTTGTCACATCTTCAGTTTAGGCAATAGTCTGTGGCAGGAGTCACAGCTTTTGTGAATTGATTGCAGTCAACACCCAGTAACTCCCTCTTTTTCCAGGACCTGTGGATGCAAGGGAATAGTGCAAATACCCAGGGTTTATCCCAAAGCTCAGCATTTGCCCTGGAAACAGAAGACCAAAGCTCAGGTTTCTTCTCTGCCTGGGGAATTTCAAACCCACGGATCTCAGTTTATCAGCAGCTCAAACCACTCCAACATCCTCCTGCTGAAACCACCACTGTGCGGGGGAAGAATTCACTACTCGTAATTACTCATTTTCCCTAATTTCTCCCTTCTCCCAGGTACAATGAGTTTTACTTTCTGACTCACCCGGCCCTGTTCATTAACAATCACTTCCCAGATAACAGTAACTGGCAGCTCCTTAAGCCCACGCTGACGCTGAAGGAGTTTGAGAACAACATGCTGCACAACAGCAACTTCTACATGCTGGGGCTGCTGGCCGTGCACCCAGAGACTCCCATCATCCAGACAGGTAACAGAGAAGACGTGGAACACCTTCCCTCCTGCATCCCACATCTAACACACACCCCTGTGCACCTCCTCACACAGTACCGAGCAACCTGAGGGAGTCCAGCAGTTCCTTTAACACAAAACCACTCAGGTGCCACAACTGAATATTTAAGGCCCCTCCCTTGGATTTTCCAAGAGCTGCAGGAATTTAACTGGATGACTAATTTGTGAATGCTGAGAACAGAGTTAAAACTTATGGCCATCAACATTTTAGGACATAATGAAGACTTCAAGCTGTTTGGGAACAGGCTCACAGGGAGGTAGATTAATCTCATATCTACATACTGGAGAGTTCCTGCACTTTGAAGCTCCTGGGAGCAGCTACAGGGCTGGCAATCAGGTGTAACCACCACTAATTCAGCCCTTCGTGATCACAGAACTACAGAATTCCATAATGGTTTGAGCTGGAAGGGACTTTAAACCCCATCTCATTCCAATCCCCCACCTTGGGCAGGGACACCTTCTACTAGACCAGGCTGCCCCAAACCCCATCCAGTCTGGCCTGATGGAACTTTCAGTTATATTTCACACAGGCTTTCACATTTTATCAGACCACAGCTCCACATCAGGGTGTATCAGAACAGGATAAACGCACATCTCCCAAACAAAGGCCACTCTCATTCTTTCTGAGGGACACTGGTCTAAGCAGACAGCTGACAAGCTATGACCTTTGCAGGTCTTGGTTTAACTTCTAGAGGAACAGCAACTTACCGGGCCAGATTTGCCTTTCCAGAACAGGGGGTACATGCAAAAAACTGTACTGACATTCCTATGCAGCCTCTTTTCTTTTCTATTTCCCAGTGAATGGAAAAGCCTCTGTATCCGTGGACTGCCGTCGTGGCACCTTATTTAAGTTTAAGCTGCAGGGAACAGATGAACACGGTTTGATGACTCTGAAAAAAGACGGAATGAATCTGGATATCTACCCACAGAAGACAGGGAGCCACAAGCTGGAGATCTTTGCCAAGCCCTCCAAGGCTGAGGCTTCGGATGACGTCTACAAGTGCGTGGTGGAGTACGTGGTGGAGTGCGAGTCCGTGGACACGGGCGCGCGCTTCCCCAAGGACCTGCACCAGCCCGTGGGGCCCAGCTGGTTCTCGGAGCGCCAGGGCTTCCTGCGGCCCTCGCACCGCGAGCCCGTCCTGCACACCAACGACGGGCGCTGCTGCCTCACCTTCACCCTGGGCAAGGACATCAGCGTGCTCACCTCGCTGCACTGCGACGGCAGCAGCCTCGCAGAGGACATGGGCAGGCGGCACGTGCTGCAGGTCCTCCGCAGGAACCAGGTCGAGCTGAAGGTCCATCTCCCGCACGCGGGGAGCTTCGTTCTCAAAATCTACTCCAAGAAGAGGTCGGACCCTGGTAATTACGACTACATCTTCAACTACCTCATCACGTGCCTGAACAAGGAGGTGAAGTGGCCGGCCTTCCCCCAGAGCTACAGCAAGTGGCTGCAAGACTACGAGATCCTGGAGCCGCTCTCAGGCGTGCTGCCGGCCAACCGCAACGTCCAGTTCAAACTCAAAATGCATGGCATTGCCAAGGTGCTGGTCCAGGCTGAGAACACCTACCCTCTCACTGAGAACAAGGGCTACTGGGAGGGAACCTGCAACACCTCGGGCTGCAGAGAGGTGTTTGTGATGGTGCACGAGAACGCCAACCACAGCTTCTACTCGCACGTCCTCAAATACGAAGTGGAGACCCAGTAACGCCCACTCCTTGTTCTTTCACTCACCTGCATGAACCAACCTCCCCAATGTGCCCCAAACCAGCACAGCTTTAGGAGATTGCTCATTCTCTCTACCTAATCTGTTCTTTCAACAAATGCAGGACAACACTTCAGGCTTTTGCCAGACTGCGGGCTCAAAGGTGGTCAAGGAAGCAGAAAATCCTGTTAAAAAAAGGAGCAGCAGTGGAAGACGTGAGATAAAACCCTCGCCTACGTTTCAGTAACACTGTCCAGACAAATATTTAGAAGAAACAACTGACTGTCTGCAGGGCATTCTGTGCCAGCAGGGATTGCTGGCTTCCAAGTTATGGACCATAAGAAAAGTCTTATGAGGGCTACTCCAAGAATTCACCCAGTTATGGGGCAGGATGAAGAAAGTGCACCCTGGTTTTGAGCAGCAACATTGGACACAAGGAACTTCAAGATGATTTAAATCAAGTTTCTGTATAACTATAGTCAAGTTGCAAAATACATCTGAGGAGAACGAAGAGTTAGGAAGAAGATGCAACATGAAGTTCCCTTGTGCACTTCACTGTCTTACAGATTTTAATAATACTGGAAAAATACTTTTTACACTGACTCTTAAATACAATAAACAGAACCATTTTTACCTTTTTATATTAGAGTATTGTAGACACTTTTTCTGCTGTAATTATATCTGAAGCTTATGGGTGTTTCCATAACCAAAATTACAGTAAAAATGAGAATAAAGTTCTCAGAAATCACTCCTTCCTCCAACCTGTCTATGCAAAACTGCAGCTATAAACTGACGGGGTTATGTGAGACAGCAGGCTGAGTGACATTATTATCATGTAACAAATCATTTGGTGCTGTACTCTTGGAAAATGCCTCCATGCACAAGGCAAAGGGGGGCTTCTACTGAATCCCACCACAACTGCACATCCTGAGATGGAGCAACACTTTCATAACCAACTCAGATGCCTGTGAGCGTTAGCATGACTCAAGAGGTATTATGTTTGAGCTTGAATTGAAAATAAACCTGTTATGCTTTTGCACTCTGTTTCATTGACCAAACAATGTGAATTCTCTTCCCAAAGCTGCTGTGTTTTCCACACACAAGAGGCAGGTTATTCCTACATTCCCTCCTCAGTGACTGGGTGGCAGGAATTACTCACAGGGCTGCCCACCTGGCTCACTCCTGCGTTACTCCTTTGATCCCAGCACGCAGGGTTGAGCTCCCATTTAAGCAAGCGAAGTACCTGCAGCCAGATTCCAGGATCAGCAGTCTCTGTAAGGATGCAGGCTGCTGCAGACAGGAGCTGCAAGCATGAACACAGGATGTAAGCTAACAGGGCTTACTGCAGGGTAAGCTGGGAGCACAGCAAAGCTTTGGGGTCTTTTTGTACTTGGCGACAAGAGGCTCCATATGCAACATAAAAGTAGGTTTTAAGTCCTCCCCTAAACACTCCCCTAAACAGCCCTCAGTGTCTTTGCCCTCAAAAACTGGTGGCAGCAGCTCCTCCCCGCAGGAACACTAACAAGCCATGGAGCCCAGCAGGCAGTCGCTCCCTGGGCATCAACACAGACTGAGCAGCACAGATGCAAGGCAGACTCGGGGATCTTTTGTTTGCCTAAGGACCTTGAATGCTAAAGCAAGTACTGTCTGTCAGCACAGATAGCCCTGGTTTATTTTGGTGCCTGGAAGAAGGGTTCTTTTTTCTCAGATCCCACTTTTCAGATCAAGCAGGACACACTGCAGTAGATTTCAGTTCACAGGTCAAGCTGATCCAGTCAAACGTGTCACTTCTTACAATGGCAGGATAAGGAAGCATCCCAGAGGGCTTAGTGACTAAAGAAAACAACTTCTTCCACTGAACAGAGTCGAGGACGCCAAAGTACAGACACTCTTCAAGAAACCACACATTTGATGTTCACTTACAGGAACACAAATAGGCACAAGCACACAAACAGTCACTTTGGTAAAGCCTCTCCACTGGTGGCACCACTACGAACACAGTCCCTGCTACTTGTCTCAAAGCCTCACTTGCACAAGCCCTCTCTCCAAGCTCACATGCTCTATTTCTGTCTCAAGAAGGCAGGGAGAACAAACACTTACCCCAAGAGAGTAGAGAGGACAGTTAATGTACTATCACTCCCTGCTTAGCACAACCTCGGGAAGCATCCCCTGTTCCTGAAACCCAACTCTGCAAAATTCAGCCACCTGCAATTCCACACATCTACAGAGTCTCAGATTCTTTAATCCCTCAAAGTAAAGAGTGACCCCAAGCACTGTCACACCCATAGCAGAACATCTGAAACACACAACAGACAGATGAAGCCTGCACAGCTTTCCACTCTACAGATGTGCAAAAGGAAGTGCTGCAAATAAGCTTCTACACTTTTGTCTCAAACACTGGCTCTGCCCTGCAAGTGTGCAAGAAATTCTTCAGTGCTATTGAAGGCATAAGTTCAAAGACACAAACCCCCTCTCTAGCTTCATTAATTATAAAGCTCCCAGGGCCAGTGATTATTCCAAGGGAGGTTTGACACTGCAAAGGCAGAGGATGCCTGAGAAACCCTGCAGCCCCAGATAAAAGCACCTCAGAAGTCTGCACTTGCTGTGACATCTCCCTCCAGGATAAACACAGCTCCTTCTCCTCCCCCTCATAAAAAATGCACATTCTTCAGCACAGCTAAGGTTCCAACACCAGGAGAGCAGCTCTGGAACAGACTTTTCAGTTATCTCAGGGCATCTGCAATGAGAGAAGGTGGGAAAGACAGAGCACACACACACCAACAGGGAAGGAACTCAGCAGTTCCCCTGCTGCAGATGCTACTTTAGATTACGTTAGTTCAAATTTTTAGTCCATTTCCTGAATGAAGCTGCTTATTACAGGTACTAGAAATTGATAAAATTCCAGGATTATAGCTGCTAATTTAACAAATGGATCATCTTCATTCATGCTGCTCCCTTCTGCCAACATGAACTGCCAAATATCTCTGAAGGGATATGGAAGAGCACATCAGAAACCAGGCAAAATGTCTCCTGAACTTCTAAGAACACCAACAGCATGATGAAACACTCAGTAACTAACTTAACAAATCTTCAGGAAATACAACACTATTTGCAAGGTATCATTTCAAAAATGAAATTGATGGCCTCTTTGAAGGCTGTGAGGGACCCCTAAGGGTTCTGGCATATCACACACTCAGTGCACCTATAGGCTCATCTGCAAATAGGAAACAGTTTGGTATACTCTGCTGTTCAGATTTTATCAAAATGCCCTACTCCCAACAAGTTCTTACTTGAGATCTGGACAGACAGGGTGGATGCTCCAAAACCACCCATGGACAGCTCTGGAGAGGACCCAAGGCCAGGGCTGACTTTGGGTAGAACACGACCACAGTCCAGCCCCAGCTGGGGGCAGTTCAGCACTCATTACAAAGGCTGCACAATGAGAATCTAGAATGGATCTAAAGGCTTTATCCTTATGCAAAGAACTCCACAAGAAAGCCAAAATACAAGGACTTTTGGATTGGAATGTTTCTAAACTCTGGGGTGCAGAGGTGCACACCCAAGTGCAGCCCCAGACTGCAGCCAGGCAGACCCTTGGCTGAACTCACCTGTCTGACACAATGGCTGGGCTCTGTGTGTGAGTGGTGCTTCTGAATTCCTGTTCCTTGACAGCATTAAGCTGCTCTAACACAAGGTGAAGCTGATGGAAAGCAACAGGAAACTTACGGACATGGAATGTCCTCATCCCAAAGTTTGCCTGTACAAAGGCCGTGAAGACTCAGCCACAGGAGGACTGCAGAGACCCCAAAAGAAAACAAACCCATAGGAAATAAATCCTGTTCACTCATTGAGAACTTACTTCCCTCGAGGAAAGACTGAAATTTTCCCCAAAAGAGGTCACAGATGTATTTTGATGCAGCAGTTCCACTGGACTGTCCATACTCAGCCCAGGCTGTTACCAGCTCACATGGCAGCTGCAATGATGTGTGGATGAACTCACCTGCTGGGGGGCTCTCCTCCCATCCAGTGACATTTCTCTTTTCCAAGAGCCATGACCACATCCAGAATTCAGCCACTCGTTCCTCAGCTACTCTGCAGTACTTCAAGCACCTTGTACAGCAAGACAAAGACACCAGATACTACACAAATTGTAATGGGCAGAAGCTGCAAGAACCAAGAAATATCAAGAAATTCCACTAAGGGAAAATTAACTGGAAAAAATGCAGATAGCCTAAAGTAAAGAGGAATTGTATTCCTTGTTCCTTGAAGAACATAGCTATGCTCTGTTGGAAAAGGTGTTGATCCAAGTTCCTGACGAGAAGGGAAGATAAGCCACAAGAGTTACTTTGTGTATTTGTATGAACAAGAAAAGAGGTGTTTACCATTCTGATTTATTTCAATGCTTTTACATATAAAATATACTTTAAATACTTTACATAAAAACTAGCAAATGGCTTGCTTTTAAAAAACACCATAATCTTTGTGAGTGAGCACATAGCTCTGATGCAGGTCTCTGACTAAAATGTTTGTGGTGTAACACCCCTCAGAGCAAGCACATAGACAGAAGTTCCTTTTCCTCAACTCCCATCCTGCTGATTCAGCTCCCAGTGGGACACACAGCCTCTCACTCAAGCTCTAATCCCAACTGGATACAGGCACCTTCCCAGTCACAGTCTGGAACCACCTAAGGAAACCAAGCATTCCAATTCCACAAGAAACATTATTCCTGCTGTTCAAATCGTCTCACTATCTTTGCACTCTCTTTTTTCAGTTCCTCAATGTGAGCGTTTAGGCATTCCAGGATGTGCTGGGATCTCACTTCTTCATCTTCCAGGTATCGTGCAGCAATGGATCCAACAGAAGCTGTAGGTAAGGGGCACTAAAGGGAAACAAAGGGATTATCAGGTATTCCTTCATTCCAAGTGTTGGCCAGAAACATCACTGATCTGCAAACCACACAACTGAACTTGCTCCCAGAGGGCTCATTTCCATCTTAGTGGGCAGACCAAGCACTCAGGTCTCACACTTGTATTGCAGGCCATGTCCCTCCCAACAGCCTCCAGCCAGAAATGATTGTTGCACCAAGGCAACACTGCCAAAAAAATCACCACTAAAAAATCAGGGCTAGAGAAGGTCACTACAGAATACCAAGGAGCTTGCCCTGGGTGTTAGTGCAACTCGAGGGCTACATCCTGCTTCCTGCCTCCATAAAAATCCCAGCGAGTGGGAGCACTTCAGAGTTTGGGTCCAGGGAAGGGAAAGCACTGCCAGACTGGTAATTATTTTACAGCATATTCCACACTGGGAGTATCTGCTTCTTTCATATACCTCCTCTTTTTCCCCTAAGTAATGGGCTCCTGGTACAACCCACAGGCAAGTACAGGCCAAACTCCCATTGCAGCTCATGGAACACCACTTCAGTCCAGCCAGCAATGGTCAACAAACTACTCCAGATTCTTTCCTTTACAGTCAAGAACTATTCCTGCTCCTCACATCACTTACCCACAAGTTATTAACTTACAAAAACAACACTGTAAACCAGGCTTAATGCACAAGTTGATGAAGAGAAGCCTCATGCACAGGGGCTGGCACGTGAAATATTATGGTTACTAAGGGGCTGCTTTCCATTACAGACAAGTTGTCTCAGTGTCTTGGCAAGAGAAAATAACTGGTTATTTCCAAATCCTGGAGTCTCGTGGTTTTCAGGTCTTATCAACAGCCAGGAACAAAGGGAAACAGAAAAGGCTACAGACAACAAGCAAATTTCTCACACCCCACTACTGCCTACTGATGAGAGTTCTTCTCTTAGTGCTAAAGGAATTTATTTAAAGACATTGGAGCCTGACCATGAACAGGGAGATTCAGTCAACACCAAAAGAAGTATCTGCATTTCCTTAGAAACCTTATTTCTACCTCTCAGAATAAAAAGCAGCCCATTCTGTTCTATTAAATATCAAGCCCTAGAGCTTCTCAGACCCTGACGTGGAACTCTTCACACTTTAGGTCCAATCTTGCAACCTGAAGGGTTTCCATTTACAATATTGCAGTTCCCCAAGTTCCCAACACTGTTTTCTGGGTAGCACACAAGCTACTTTAGTCTTGAAAAATCAAGACCTATTCTTGGTAGTAAACTTCATCAAGATCTACAAACCTGACAAGCCTCCACTTATCTGTGTATTAGCCTTAGAGCCTCTTCTCTGGACTCCCACAAAAAGATAGCTAATAGTTTAATAGCTGTCACTGCCACCAACACACAAACTGCTCTGAACACTGCTGGGGCAACATGTCTGGAGCAAGAACCAGTGCTCAGCATTCTCCCTTCCCTAAACACGACAGGAAGAAGTGATTCAGTGCAAATTTTCTGTATCTTGGTCAAGTGCTTCAGCAACTGAGCTGAGGTAGGACAGAGAAAGTGCTAACACTGCTCCCTATGAAAAAAGTATGATCAGCAACTGGGAAAAAGAGCAGGCTCCCCTTGTGCAGTGAAGCAGGGATTTCAGGCTTTGTCATCAGCAAGCACAAGCAGCTTTAAGTTCAGTGTGCTGACTGCTGCAGCCCCTTTGAAAAGGGGTAAAACTCACCCTGTGCTTTAGAGATGTGCAGCAACCAGTCACCCAGAGACCGTGAAATACTGACATACTCAGCACTCCACATCCACTCTGGGCCCCTACTACAGACTCAAGACAAAAGCTGAAGCAGAGTTCTGAGGGGACACGAGCAGGTCCTGGTACACACTGAGGTACAGCACCAGCATGGACAGAACCATGAGCTCCTGGAATCAACTTAGCAAGCACACAAACACAAAGCTTTTCTCCAAGGAGTTCTTAAGAGCCACTACATGGATCCCCCTGGCCAAGTCTTAACCATCCAGCAGTGGCTTTCCTTCCTTGTTTAACATTTGATTATTTGCAGGATCACACATAACATGCAGTTAGGTCATGCACTCAAAAGCCTGTCTCCTTTTGCTAGATGAGAACCCAGCTCTATTTTCAGCTGTTGAGCAGCAACTAGCTCCTGTTCAATTGCTTACCAAAAACATAGATTCTCTGTGATGATTTGAGGCAGGCTTCTTGGATGCTTCATCTGCAAAATCTTTGTTTTCATCCACCACAGGGAGCACAGACTCTGCTTCCAGCCAGGCATGTGACTCCTTGCTGTTCTTGCTGCTGCACTGGGAGGGTGGCTCACCCGTCTCGGGGGTCACAGTTCCTGCTTCAGCAGCCCCACACCTCTGGGACTCCCTGTGATGATGCTGAGCAGTCCTGTCAGGCTGCAGATGTGTCCTCCCTGTGTGTTCATCCTGCTCGTGCTGTGCTTCCCGAGGTGTCCTGGAAGGCAGGTTTGAGCAAAGAACTGAGTTTGTCTCTTAGCAGCTGAACTCCAGCAGAAACTCACACAAGGCAACAATTAACATAGATGTTACTAACAGCCCTGGCAATCCAAACTTGTTTCCATAGCACTTCCAGACACACATCCATTCCCTGTGGAATTCTCTCTCTTCAGCTACTGCAGATACCAAAAACCACAGCCTGCACATTCTAGCACAGCAACAGAAAGGAGCGCAGCCGCCTGGGCCACATCTAATCTTGTCACCAAAAACAGCACAGACTGCTGCTCCAGAGAGAGGCTAAGGCAGACAAAAGACAAAGACTGCTTGCTTTGCAGAACACAAACCAGCTGGGACTCAAAGCTACTGCACTGCTTTAGGCATAAAGGCAGATTCCCAAACAGTCCTTGTGCTCTCCCAGATGCAGGGTGCACTGGAGAGAGACACAGCATGCCATCAAACCCCATACATGCCCACACCTTCTGCTCTCCTTCACCCTGAGGAAGCACATCCCTGGGGTCACTCACCTGTGCTGTACATCCCTGGGCTCTCTGCCCTGCCCCTGCTGAGCTGTGCCCTGGGGTTCATCTGGGCACACCTGTGTAGTGAGCCCCAGTTTTGCCCTGGTCTCTGCGAGCTCCTTCCGCAGCTGCTGGTTCTCAGATAGTATTTTCTGAAGCTCAACAGAGTGGTCCTCCCTGAGTGCTACCAGGGTGCCATCATCCCCCTAACAGACAAAGAAGAGCAGAAGTCAGAAGTTCTGCTTTGCAAGACACCACAGTCACATCCAGAGCAAAGGCCAGCAAGAGATTCCTTAAGGCATATCCCTAATCTCATTTTGGTTGGCAAAACCTTCAAGACTTTCCTAGGAGAAAATTAATTATATTTATGCCTCATTGGGCCTGCATCCAGACTCAGTGTGCTGATCTGCCTGGGAAGGTCAGTCTCTCTCACCACTGGATTCCTTTTAAAACAGGAAAACATGGACCTAGGATAGTTCGAATGCCCCTGGCCTTTCTGAAACTCTGAACAACTTGCTTCAGCCCATCATGTTTTTTTTACTAGGCCAGGCAGGTATAATTTCCACTGCTTCTACTCCTGCAACATTCCCACTTGCTTTTTGCCAATTCTATTAAACTTAGATGCTTAATTCATTCTCATCACCTCTGTATGTGTATCTTTCCAAACATGCATTAGAACCACCAGGCCAAGATCCACCTCCTGTGCCCTGGGGCTGTGGGGTCTGTTTTTAAGGAAGATTTCCTGCTTGGCACACTGCTACCACATTTTTGGCAACTCACACAGGCAAAAGCCACCAGGCACTTTTCAAGCAGAAAGTAATGGGGCCTGGGTTATTTCAGTTTCAAACTAGCCCTCCAGAAAGCTGTGTTTTTAATCCATCTCACCAGCCACAAGCTTCTGTTCAGCACCTTCCCAGGAACTTGCCACATTTGACTATCACCCTAAACTAATACTAAGAGCTGAGTATTTCCTTCCCACAGATCTAACAGCATAAAAGCTCTGACATACTCTCATGAGGTTGTCAGCTGTCTGAATCTGGCCCTTGCCCCCTGGGAAGCAGACATTCTGCTTAAGTTGAGACAGAACTTGCAAACCAGCCACTTCTTCCTTCACAAAATGAGCCAACTCGTTATTTCTGCCAAGGTTGCACCTCTTCCATGCAGGCTCCTCTTCTCCCCCTGCCTCAAGAGTTTTGGAGGTTTTGTTCAGCTGCAGGAGCCCACCACAGGGCCCTTTCCAAGACCACTGCCCCAACACCTCCAGCCCATATTCCCAGTCTGCATCCTGCTCATGGAGAGCAAAGGAGAGCCCTGCTGCATGGCTCCTCACCAGGGCAGAACGTGCTCTCACCCCAAGTATTTCAAGAACCAGAGCAGTTACAGCTCTAGAACAAACCAAAAGGGCGTCACAGGTTGCGAATCAAAGGTTTGAGGTGAACTGGATTAAAATGGAGGTGTAATGAAATGTACTAAAAACGTGGCCAAAGCCCATGGAGAAGACATGGAAATGACAGCTGCTTCTGCAGTTCTCTTCACCACTCTCAGACTGAACAAATGCTTGATATTTCTGCACCTTAACTGCCTCTTTTGCTTGAGTTTTAAGTTCACTGAGCTCTATCCCCCATTTTGAGAGGCCTGGGCAAAGGCTCTGACTATTCCCAGGTAGGAACACAAGGCCAGCCCCTTCCCAGCTCCTGGTCCTCAATACATACCTTCAGCTTACCATACTCTGTTTTTTCCAGAATCTCTGAGAGATGACGGTTTTCCAGCCTCAATGTTTCCAGCTGGACCAGAATTACCTGAGGAGACAGAGGCAAACAACAAGCTCAGAAAAAGAACATGGTGCATGCACACAACACCCTCCAAGCTTTTTCCACCCTCAAACTCAAGCACTAAGCAAGATTGGGCTGCTAGTTGCACTGGGACCCTATAGAGAAGGCACAAAAATAACCATCCACAGTTTTCAAAGATGTTATCCATCCTGGCCTAGTTAGCATGAGTGATCCCAAAGAACTCTGTGGGACTGTAGGCTGCTGGTTTGAAAAGAAGCAGCAAGACAGATTCAGTGACCACCATCATTAGAAGATTCCTTCAGAAGGTCTCAGTTTTTGTACAGAGGCTAAAGACAGAAGGAAACTACTGTAGCTAAAAAAACCAGGATGGTGTTCCAAGCCTTCAGATCTCTTAAACAAATAGCATAAGAGTCTTGTGCCTTTTTTACCCTGTGCTCCACTGCTTTCCTCTCTGCTCTTTCAATCTCTGCTCTGAGCTGCTGCTCCAGGTCTGAGGTGGAGCCGTTTGCTGAGGCAATGGTGATGTCCCGCTGGTGCAGCTCCTGGGTCAGCCTGGAGATCTCTTTTTTCATCCCTTCTACCTCACTGCTGTGCATTTGTTCAGCCTGAGAGAGCTGGTCTTTCAGCTGGAGGGAGACAAGCACACACCACCCATGAGGTTTTAAAACATGTTTCAGAAAGAACACCAGAAGTATTGCACATAGTAATGTGAAATCTCAGTCCTGGAAAACAAAAAAGCTCCATGTAACAAACCTTCTGCACATGCTTGTCCTTCCTGATTGAAAGCCACCTCACCCCAATCCTTTCCCACACCATACACTGCCAACTGGAAAGAAGTTTCATGCCATAAAGTACTTGAGGAGACCCACAATTTATCAAACCAACAGCCTCCAGCTCATCGTTCAATCTGCGTAGCCAAAACCAGAGAGCCAAAGGTTCCCCATGACTGGGGAAGCACAGTAACTCTTGGAAAATATAACCCTGCAATTTGCCACTCTGCCTTCCTGAAGTATTTGAAGATACCATTTAAAGATGGTAACTTTAAATAGCTCGAGCTGGATTTTTCTTCCAGGAATTAATTTGCCCTAAGTCTTTTGAATCAATATTAGAGTTGAATCAATGGTAGCTTGTAGCAACTAAAGCTTCCCATGGCAAACTTCCACCAGCACAGGGTAAAAATACATCTCTTTGTTTTCATAACTCTGTGTGATGACCACTAGTCCCTGCATCATGAGAGACTAATCATTCCCTACTTTCCACATGACAAGCATGATTTTATTTTTAGTCCATTCAATCACATTTATCTCGTTTCCAGTTTGGTAAGTCCTATTCCATTCAGCTGTTCCTTGTATAAAAACCACTCCATCCTTTTGGTCATCTTTTTCCGGACCTTATCTTGGTTTATTGAATGCTTTTTGAGGTGGCAGACCTGCACCACATACAATATACTGGTAGGCACACTGTATATTTATTCAGTGGCATGACAGAACAACAGCAGCATAATTCCTTCCCCAGAACTCCATTCCATTAGTCAGAAATATTAACCACCCAAACATCCAGCATTTTTCTGAGAATTACAAGCATTTTAGAAAATTGAACCAGATGATCTCTGCCTACCCATGTAAATACTGTACACACAGTGATTTATCTCCATGTCACCTCAATGCCTCCCAAGTATATAAAACAGAAACAGCCTTCATAAATCTCTCTCTCTTCTCCAGCAGCCTGTGGGAGATTCATTTAGTGTGTGGCTGTTTAGATGTGTAACCAAGCACACATCTCTGGCAAGATCTGCACCTCTGTATGTTCAGAATAAAGGATGAAAGATTTCCACACAAGTGAGGTTTTTCACTCAGGTTCAATGAGGCTTCCAGTCTGCCAGGCTCCAGTGAAAGCTGTCACACAAGCTGATGCAGACCATTATGAAGAGCCAAGCTAGTGGAAGGCTTGCCCCCCATGGGGTGCTCAGAGCTCTGGGGTGAGCCCCTCGTGGCAGGTGAGCTGCTCCATTCCTCCCAGCCCCTGCCCTCATATCCAGCTATCAAGCCTGAAACACACTCCCCTATTCACACAGGGACCAGGACACATTTGAAGTCCTGCCTCAAGTGTGACAGGAAACTCACTCCTCCTGTGCTCTTCATCCTGTTGGGAGCCTGTATTAGGCTTAAACCCAAGACTCCAGACCTTAATTTCTTCACTCATTTGCCCCTCCAGCAGTAATTCAAGTATCTCCAGAGTGTACAGAAGTACTGGGGGGGGCCCAGGAGATGCTCACAAAGCCAGGTTCAGACACCTGCAAACAGGTGTCCTCTCAACCCTTCCTCTGCCAGGTGTGCTCCTTACCTCCAGCAGATCCCTGCCTGCACAGCAGCCCTGCCCTGGTCCCACTGCTGAGGCACACAGGGATCAGCTCACTCCACCAGTGCCATCCCACTCCCCAGGAGCTAAGCCATTTTACCTTTTTAATCTCTGCCCTTGACTCAGTCTGGTCTTCTTCCAGGGACTGCAGCTCTTTGATATTCTCACCCAGCTCCTCACTCAGTTGCACACACCTGGCATTTGAAGACACCAGGCTGGGTGCCAAATGCAAAAATATAGATTAGAATAACCCAAGCAGAAGGAAATGGTCAGAGAAACTTTGATCTTCCAGGCAGTCCTTTATGTCCATTACAACAGAAACTGAACTCAGCCTACAAGCTCCTTACCAATCCTTTGGGTTTGTTTTCCAAAATCATTTCACAAGAGATAGGAAGCTCATCTAACAGGTAACAGCTGTTTCTTGCTTGTTTCTTTACAAACTAAGACTACAAAATTTCTATGTAAACACAAGTCTGAAAACCACAAACTTGGAAAGGAATCAAAGAATCATAAAATGCTTTGGGTTGGGAGGAACCCTAAAGCTCAACTCATTCCACCCCCTGCCATGGGCAGGGACACCTTCAACTAGACCAGACTGCCTCAACCATCCAGCCTGGTTGTGAACACCTCTAGAGATGGGGACTCCACAATCTCTCTGCACAGATCTGTTTATAATGCTCACTTCACAGGAAGGTCTAGATCTGGTCTTACCAGCTGCCTAACAAAGACTCCTTAGCCTATTATGAGTGAAGGTGCTCAGCCTAAGCAAGCAGGAACACTGAGAACACCCACCGTGTGCAGCAAAAGGCAGCCAACCAATTACCAAACCAGCTGAATAGCACTTGATTTCTTTGGCCCTTTGATATTTAAAACAAGCCTACCAAAATCACTGGTTAACTTGATGAACACAATTAGGTGTTGTATTACAATCCAAGACTAATTGCACTCCCAGAGGGAGCAAGCAGTGGGCTACCTGTTCTCAAGACGAGTCACCTCTGCCTGCAAGTGCTGCTCCTTCTTCTGGGCAACATCCAGCTGCAGCAGCACCTGCTCCAGCTGCAGCCCTGCAGAGGACAACGGCTTCCCTTGCAAGCGCTCCTCCAAGGCCCTGTGCAGAAACATCAGCTTTAATCTCAGCACAGAAACATCATGTCTGAGTTTACTGGTGCAGGGAACATAACTACTGTTGTCTTGGAATTCTCTGAAAAATACACAGCACCTAAAAGCAGGTGACCACTGTGTGCAGTGATGGATGACAGCCCCTGCCTAAGTTAAGGCTGACTGAAAAAGACTACATTTTATTTTGATGTTGGCCTCCTTGCCAGAGACCAGTAGGTGACCAACATCCAAACCTTCTGACACAGCCACCAGAACCCATCAACCTCTGCACATTGCCAGGGCAGAGGGGAAGGCCAAGATGATTTTGTCACAGGTGTAGTTATCTCACCAAGCCTCAACCCCAATAAACTTTCACCTAGGCTAATAAGCACATTATCAAACCATGAAAGGCCTCCAGCACTTGGCTGAAAATGCCTGGGAGAAACACCTTCAAAAGCCCTGCACTGCCTCTAGAAACCCAGCTGAGGAAAGTGGATTCCTTCCATGCTCTTCACTGATTATCTGCTAATTTCAAAAGCTATGCAAATTGAAAAATACTGCTAAGTAGCACAGTGCTTGTGAGAAACTGCAGTGCACTATGTTAAATATAACAAATACAGATCCAGCTGCATGAAAATACTGCTACTGTGCTCATGAGAGAACCTGGAACACAGATCTGGATTGAAGATCCAAAGTACCAGCAAGGCACAGATGCTACCTGATGAGAAATTCTTTTGTGTGAAGAGTTTCAGTCATCCTGGCCAGCTCTTTCTGTAACTGTTCCTGGTGCAGCTTGGAGCTGTCAATGAAATCTTCTTGAGACTGCAAGGTGGCTCTCAGTTCCATCTTCTCATCCTGCAGCACCTGCACGGGAGGCAGAAGGAATGACTGCTGCAAGATGGACCAAACCAGTTTGTTGCAATGCAATGGGAGGTTGCTCAGATGTTTCAGTACCCTTGGAAACACTGTGCAGAGCAGCACATGGCTACAAAGTCAATTTTGATATCAATCAGGAACTTTACAAAGGCTCTAGAAAGAGACAACAACTCCAGGATGAAAAGCCTTCCCACCACTTCTCACCAGCACGGCTTTAGACCCCATTTCTTAAGAGTTCCTCCACCGACCTCTAACATTTTCTTGGACTGCCTTAATTCTTCCTGAACTCTCTGCTGGTCCTCCAGAATGACGCGATTGTCCTCGCTCAGGTCGTCCAGCCTCATGCTGAGCCTCTCCACCTCCAGCTCGTTGGCACAGATGGTGTCCTTGGCCCTCTCCAGCCTGCTGGTTAAGTGCTGGATTTCCGAGCGGCTCGCCAGCTCCACCGAGTCCAGGATCTGCTTCCGATTGGCCAGCTGGGTCTGCCAACAGCAATCTGCATTAAAGCTAAATTGCAAAAACACAAAAGTTGTACCAAAGCTAAATTCAACACAACTACTGACTTCTTGGTGTAATGAGCCACATTCTCAGAGTAAGCAACAATACCTTCCAGGGAATTAGGGAAAGCATTGTTCCAGGGTTACATGATGGATAGAACTTCCAAAGACAAACACAATATGTAAAAAACTAAATTATAGAAGAGGGGGGCCCTTGATTCCAAAAGCAGTTCAAAGAGAATCTGGAAAATTAGGATCTCAAATCACTCCAGCTGCCAAGTATGATTTGTCTAAGAACAAAGCCTGTTGCTATTTTTTGCTCATGAGCCCAAGGCTAGACCAGGACTAATGGCTGCAGGTAAAAAAGTCTGTAAACCAAACAGGGCAGAGATTAGCCATCCATTAATTCCACACCAAGACAGAAAGCAGCTCTGGGTGCATAATTGCAAAACCACAATCACCAAACAGCCCCAAAACAAATCAGGTGTAACAGCCAATTTGCTTTGCTCTCTGCAGTAAACACCTGGTTCCAGCAGCTTGGGGGAATGCTCACTTTGAATTTTTCAGGGTTTTAAAGGCAGACAAAAAAGTTACAAGGAATGTACAAGTAGCAGACAATACCTGCTCTATAATTTATAGGCACAATACTTTATTTCATAGCATTTCTTTCCACACAGCTAGCTGGTGAAATTTAACAAGGCAGCTCTCACATAAACTTCCAGGAACATTCACTTCATATATTCCCTTTTTGTATACAAACTTTGAATTTTTAAAGGCTGAAACAAAATATTTGAGCAGTCCTATATTCCCAGTTTCAAAGAGTAGCAATGCCTGCCAGTTTCAGAATCACCACATGCCTTGATTTACACAAACTGTAAGAACTGCTTATTTGCAAGGCTATGGTATAGTTTTGATTACAGCCTTTTATTATTATTTAAATAGTCATGACAGAAAAGGTAATCAAGAGGGCTAAGGGTTTAAAGCACAGCCTTTCTTCACCCAAGAAGCCAGAGTATCAGACTGCCTGAATATTTATTTCGGCATAAAGGAAACATTTAAGCTGTTTCTTATTTCCAGCCACACAACATCCAGGCCAGCAGAGAATTCCAGGTTTTTAGGAAAGGCTGACTTTAAAGACTGCAGGTCTTCCAGAAGGTGGTCTGTACTGGGAAAGAATTTCAGGCTTCCCTAAGCTGCTCTAGAAGAGACAAGGGGAAGGAGAGAGAGGGGAAGTACTCCATGGTAATGGATCTCAGCTTGACCTTGTGCTAGAAAGACAACTAAGCATATAAAATGTACAGAAACATCCAAGGCAAAAAATTTAGCACTTCCATGCTGGGCTTTTCAAAGCAATTCAGGACTCAGGCAGTCTGTTCACAGTACCTGTGCACCTAAGGCACCTGCACCGCTGAGGGAAAACCTCCCCAGGCCTCCTGGTTTTCTGCTGCACAGTAAGACAAGTTCCTCTGTGCCCAGTGTCCCAGCCTGAGCTCCAAGGACACATCTGTTCCCAAACAATTGAGCTATCAACGACACACAGACAGCAGAGCAGCAAGACCTTCTGCTCAAGGACTCTCTCTGCATTTGTAGATCTCCTGGTGTCAGCCTCTCACAAAGCCCCTGTCAGAGCCAGCTTCAATCCTGTCATCACAGTCTCCCTCCTCACAGGAGCTTCCACTCAAGAGCAACTCAGGAGCCCATTAAGTGCAAAGTCCCCAGCAAGAGCTTCTTATCAGTGTCTGCTGTGATTGTGTCTGTGTGACTTCACAGCTGTGCTCTAGGTCAATTCATCTCGCCCTGCTGCAGCACCACTAATTCACTGAGCTATCAGCTTTGCAGAACAGCAGCCCCACTACTTCTTGCCTTTGAGAGACCTAAAAAAAAGGGGTGGGGGGCTGAAAACTGCTGTTGATTCAGTATTTTATGGAAGTCTCTGTTGTAGGGGAAGACTGTTTTCCAACAGTACCCTCTGAGCTGGACCCACCAGGTACATTTAGCCACTAGCAGGTACACAGCTTTCAACTAGACAACATGATGTAACATATTTTAAACTGTCATATGCTGTAGTCTCTGCCACCCAGGGAAATCTGCATCCTACAGTCTTCTCTGCTAACCAGAGCGATGGCAGGGAGAGCTGCACCAGGTTTATCTCATCTCTGATGACAGACTCCAGATCTTTTTTCCATACAGCACTCATACCAGCAAACCTTATTCTGCCGGAACATTAAAAGTCACTTCAATGGCAATCTGAACTGGATGGGAGACAGTGAGATTTCATTAGCCTCTCCCTCCTTCCCTCCCACAAAGAAAGCAGAGACTTTGAGCACATGTTAATTGTACCTGCACGAGCTCGGAGTGCTCTGCTAGAGCCTTGCGCTGCGCCTCCAGCGATGCCACCTGCTGCTGGTACCGCAGGCGCTGCTTCTCCCAGTCAAGTGATTTCTGACGGAACTCCTGCAAGGACAGCAGGGGTGGCTTGGAGCAGTACACCCCCTCCAGTTCACATCCACGTCTGCCTTCTCTCCCCACCGTATCCTCACACCTCTCCCCCGGCAGGGAAACCATTAGCCAGTCACCTGATGCAGCAGCTCAGCAGTGCAGAGCCCTCACACACCGTGCTCGCTGCTTTCCTTCCCCTCCCGAGGTAAAGCTGCTCACAAAAGTTAAGTGCCAACACATTCATGGCTGGTTTCATGGGTTTGCTGTCAGGGGTTTAACAATTCAGACTGCTTTAGCTTCCAAATCATGCTGCTATTGAAATCACCAAGATGACAAGAATTAAATACAGAATTTGACTGCTAATCTCTGCTCCAGAAATTGGGCACTACATCAGTCAGATGTGTGTTGTTACCACATCTCTCAGGAGGAGAAAACTGAGTGGGGTTGAGCTCAGCAGAGCAGAAAGATTAGAAGATGAGACAGGGTTGAGAAGAAGTTTGACATGTAGCTCCCTCCTCCTCAAAGAAGTGAGAATACAACCTCCCCACACTGGAATTCATTCCATTCACACAATTAGTTACTCTTCCAGCACCTTCTTCCTTTTACTTAGTCCAAGGGCAAGAACAGCATTAAGGTTTATGCTGTGCAGTCAGAGGCCCCAGCACATTCAACTGCCTTTACTGCACATGCAGTTGAGAAGAGCTGCACCTGGAGAGCAGATGGGCAGTGCTCCTGAAGCAGGACTCACAGTCCACTCCCAGTGGACTGTTCAGTCACCAGTGAAGGCCAGTAAGGCAGTTACTACATACAAGCTGGTCGGCACTTGCTTTTTCACCACATACCTCCAGCTTCCTGGTCAGTCGGCTCAATTCAAACTTGTCCTCTTCTTGTCCCTTGTTAGCTTCTCCTCTGCCTCTTGTTTTTTTCTTCTGCAGCTTCTCATAGCTCCTCTTCAGCCTGGACAACTGCAGGATACAGTGAAAGAGAGAGCTTTGCTCAAGGCCCCAAGGCAAGGATTACACAGCCCTTTGAAAGAAGACACACAAAGTGTTTCACACAAACAATGCCCTCATCAAGGCCACACAGCTCCCAAGTGAAGGCTTGCATTTCGATAATGAGCCCTTTATACCAATAGCACTGCAAAACACATGAGTTGTATGAGAGTAGCAAGATGCCACTGAAGTCATGACATCAGCAGCTTTAATTAAAGCTCTGTCTTACCATAATTAAAGCATGACTGAAATATTGATAAGATGGAGGTTCACATGCAGCTGTCAATGCAGCAAGAGCACAGCATCCCCCTCTCTACAGGTGCTTCCCAGCCCCAGGAAGAACCAGCAGTGCCTGTGGCTGATCTGCTCACCCCCAGGAGCACACCCACCCACCACACACAGGTAATTCCTGCGTGATCAAAATACACTTGTGCAGCTCAGGTGGGAACTGGAACTCTCCTGCTTAATGGGAGAAGGAAGGTTTGAGAATTGCCATTACCCATAATATCAACACCACTTCATCTGTCATTTTCTGCTTAGATACACTGTGTATTTCACAATGAGCGGAGAATGCCAACAGAAAATATCACTCCTACGCCTGCTGCTAGGATGCTGAAGCTGTATCAGAAGCAGGAATGAGGAAAAAACTCTTGACATTTAAATGACCCTCCATGCAAATAATCACTTGTAACTTGCAGAGAATTTTTCATATGATGAGCTCCCCCCTACTCAACTATTAAATAAAAGGCTTCCAAATAGCCACATGAATTTGAGAAGCCACCACTGCCATTTTACTGATGGACAAAGCTAAGCCCATGGATGAACAGAGGGACCATGAGAAGAAAAAATACCTGATTCAAGACCTGACACATTCAGTACTTTGGTGAGTTCAGTGGGAACAGACAGATGTTCAGGCTTAGAGTTAATACCAACATCTTTTGCCAAACAGATCAGGAGATAAGAGGTTTATTCTTCCAATAGTCTCAGTAAGTTAGACACTGTACCTGTAACTGCACTGGAAATGGTGGTAAACAGGGACAGAAATAATTTCCCCAAACAGTACTAAGAACAGAAGACTGAGGAATACTGGAGCTCAATGTCATCAACATTAATACTGTGTAGGTAAAATACCCACAAACTGCAATTTAGGCCACAACACACAAGCTGTATTTCAGCCTTAGCAATTTAGGCTGATCTGCCAATGTACCTCAGCTTTGCTTTTCAGCTTATCCACAATTCCAGTGAGAACACCCAGTGAAAGAAGACTGTTAGTCATATGGAACAGTGAGGTGTTTTTAAATGAGAAAAGATGCCTTCTGTCATCGGAGCAGAGACTACCAAATTAATTTCACTTATGGCTTACAGTGAGCAGCAACCAGGCCCAGCCCTCCAGAGAAAACAGGTCAGTGCTCTATGAGCTGCTCATGCCAGTTCACTCCCTGTTACTGGCAAGTGGAAACAGGCAAAGAGTTCAGGCATAAACCTGGAATGCTGTCATATCACCTGCAGGACAGATATCATCTTGCAGTGAGCAAGAGGCTTTGAGATGAAAGCTCTGATACTACTGTCAAACAGCATTTTCTACATACACTTGGTTTTTATGAAGGGTATTAGTACTAATATTCCTTGAGAGTACAAAATCCCTACTAAAGTCATCAGTGTTAACAGAGGCAAAAAAGATGAGACCACATAGCACTGTTATTTCCTAATCTCACACAAGCCAGGCCAGTTACATCTCCACCCTTTTGGAATTTCAGAAATGCTGAAAGAGCAAACTGCTGCTGCCTGAACCAGCACTATGGTGATTGGGATGGGCAAACACAGGACATTCTCTCAGTAAACTTCTGCAGATGTCCAACATATGAAAACATTTCTACTCCAACAGTTCTCTGTCACCAAGTTCCTCCAAATCTCAAAAAACAGGCCAAGTGAGCCATAAAAACGTCACTTTATCTATGCTCAGTGCTCTTTTTTGTTGTAAGCACACAAACACTTAACAAAGTGGGGAGTTATAAAACCACAGCATTGAAACAAAAAACAATGACAAAGTAATTGGTCCATCATCAGCTGGGAACTAGAAACAAAACTTCTCTTTTTGCAACTCACCTCCTCCTGGAATTTCTTCAGCTGTTGCTCATACTCTCTAACCATGTCCTGTTTGGATTTTTCCACATCTTCGACCTGGCGACGCAACATGCCAACCTGCACAAAGGGATAAAAACCAAATAAATACAACAGAAGTAGGCTTTATTTAATGGACATTTCAGTGGGGTCATTCATTATGAAACAGATGGAGCCTGTGCCTAAATCTTTGCTAGGCTGGGGCCACAACTGTTTCTGTTGTGGCCTCTTGTTTTGAGCCAGTTTCTGGATTTCACTTTTGGAGACAAAGCTGACATATTTGGTTTGTGCCAAAAGCCCATTTTTATCCAGTATTTTCATCAAATTCTTCACAAATGTGCATTATGATTTCAAGCTACCTACCAAGAGAAAAGTTGGCCATGTCATTATCTTACTATGCTGAGACAAAGGAGAGATTCCTAACAGCAAGGAGGAAAGAATGAAAGAACGAAAGAAAGAAATGGGGTTTGAAGCTCACATAAAAGACTTCCTGACTCTAATTCAACTGCTCCTGTGACTAATTTTTCTCCCTTTTTTTCCTCTTTCCATATTTTTTCCCATCCAAAACCTGAGTGGTCACAAGCCAACAAATTAAAATTGAAAGAAAACCCACAAAAAATTCATATGACTAAACCAAAAGCATGAATATACTCCAGCAGTGACTTCAAAAATACTTTACAGTTCAGTTTGAAATCTATGTTTGCTTTTGGTGATAAGAAACATTTCAAGTGTCTTCAGAACACATAATGATAATAATAACAATAATCTATATGATAAAAATCGTCATTCTTGCAAATGAAAATCCTGTGGCTCAACTGCATCTTATGGTCCACATTCTGCACAAAAACTTCACTTACTAATAATTTTTCCACCAATATAGAATTTTTTTGCACTTCCCTTAGACTTTTATTTGAAGACCACAAAACCAGAGCTCTGTAAAACAGCCCATGGAGAGTTTCTCAGCAATATCTTGGTGTAGCTCATAGTAGGGAATGCTTTTCTTGGTGCAGTTTATATAGCAGGAAATGGTTTTTTTCTACTAATGCCTGCAGGTTGCAGGGCTGTCCATTACTGCTGCAGCCAGAACCAGTGTCACTGGGTTCTCTCTAGTATCTCTAACAGTTCAATATGTGGACTTCCACCAACCCTAGGAGAGAGGATCTCTTGACTTGGACTGAATTATGAACCAGACACCTTGTTCCAACAGGTCCTTTAAAAACTCTATTCCTGATTTCCTGATTCTAACAGGTAAAACACACTGCTGACTCCAACCAAAAAACAGTATGAAACAAAGGTACCTCCTTTTGTTTTTCCTGCAGAGCTGCCTTGGCAGAGGAAAGTTCCTGCTCCCGAGCACTGAGACAAGCTTCCAAAGCCTGTGTGTGCCCTTCCCATTCAGATTTCTTGTGAGCCACCATGATGTCAATCTGCTTCATCAGCTCCTGCAGCTCGGCCTCACAGGAGGTCAAGAAGCCACTGCTGGAGGGGAGAGAGCCTGGAGTTACAAAGCAGGCCCCACATCCCAAACCAACAAAGGCAGCAGAACACACTGACCTGCACCAAGGCACCAACTCCGCACACAAAGTGCTTTGAACTCTCTCCAAATCAGCTCATTCAGAAATGGAATCACAGAATCATTAAGGTCAGAAAAGGCCTCCAGAGATCATCAAGTGTAACCTTTTACCCAGTACCATCCATGCCCACTAAAACAAATCACTTCACACTTAGGCATTCAGCCTTTTGCCTTGGGTACTATGCATTATGTAAGTAAACCAAAGAGTGTTTAATTCATATTTTGTATTGCCTTTAACTGCTCTCCAGGCAGTGGCATTTTATAGCAGGTTTCAGTCACCAGAGGAATCTTACAGCCAAGCTCTGAGCTCCCAAAAACAGAAGTTTATCACAAATGCAGACAAACCCTGAAGCAGAGGGGGCTGGATGACAACATGATAATGAAGAATCAAACCCTCGCAATCCATCGGGGAGCACAAGCTCCCTAGCGATGCCCAGATTTCTAATTTGGTGCAGTAATTATTGAAGCCAATTCAAGCAACTCCTCTAAAACTTCCCAGCTGCCAAGACAGGGACAATATTAAGGTTTGCCAGACACAGCCCTAGAGGGTGGCGAACTCCATAATGATCTCTACCCCTTTAATTTGCCTGTCAAAGGGAAGAACTGAAAAGAAATGGAAATCAATAGGTTAAGGGATGGAAATTTCTCTGCTCCCCCAGGGCATATGCATGCTTCACTACTTGGCACTTTTTCTATAGGAAAAGAAATACTTCTTAAAGGAGCCAAAATCAGTCACATTTGAAGTTCACCCTGTCCTGTGAGTTAACCAAAAATTAGCAGCTATTATGCAGAGCAGGAACATTTCCTTCACAGCATCTGCTAATATGTAGCAAATTCTAAACTTGATTTCTGCAACCAGCTCTCTGAAGAAGATACAGTATCATATAAATTTGTGTCACATTTTCAAGGATGACTAGGAAAATGGCATCAGTGACTTTTGCTTCACGGTTGTTTAACACATAAAACATTTTGTTCTGTTATTGTCACCACAGTCTCTCTCGGGGATTGAAAAGTCTGGAGACTCTCACCTCAGACAGAGCATTAAGGATTCCTCAGAGCTGAGTGGGGCTCTGCAGTTTCAACACAAGCAGGAAATAATCAGATGTTTTCAGTAAAATCAGATAACAAAGTCACATCTCATTAACCTTGCAAGGCTGCTACAAAATAAATATTTATTCACAACTCTATTTACTACTGCTCCTGATGCTGGACAGTAAGAAGAGTTTACAACACTAACTGAAAAAAAAGAGGCCAAGGTTTTCAGGAAGACATAGAACTAAATTTCTGACAATTAAGACTATAAGCAGGGATTAGTGCAGAGCCAGCTCCCCCAGTGACTTTGCTTCTGCAGCAGCTGAAGGCCACTGCACACTGACACCAGAGGATTTTTTCTGAGTAAAAGGCAAGGTTAATACTTCAATCATTTAGAATGACTGCTGTGTACAGCTGCACACGTACCTGCCCTGCCCATTTCTTTGCATTCCTTCCAGCAAAGCCTCCATCACTGAATCCCGGTGGCTTCAGTACTAGGGAAGTATAGGAAAGCAGTGGTCATCCATGGCAGTGCACAAACCAGGCTGTTTCTCCATCCAACTGCAGGACAAGCAGAAGCCCACAAAGCAATCAAGTTAAAAAACATACAAGGAGTACGCAATTGCAGGTGAGGAATCATCAGGTAAGCTCGTCTTCATGAACGTACAAGCCAAACAGAGGAAAACAGATTTTTCAATCAGAAAAATTTACCCAATGCTATCATCCAGAACTACCAAATTGCATTGATATAATCATGTATCTAATAAACTCCGAGAGGAGCAATGAGAATCTGCACTTGAATAACTCTGCACTTGTGTGAACTCAACACAGAGGGACTGGTAGATCTCCTGAGAGCCCCAAACTGTGGAGAAACAGGAACATTTGGGCTTCAAAGGGGCCAGCCCGAGTTCCACCTCTGACAGGGAAGTTTGTCACTTCAGAGAGAAAACACAAGTGGCAGTAAGAACTCATCCATAAATAAAATATTTTCCAGGCCTCTATTACAGACTGCATTAAAGAGACCATGCAGTTTTACCACCACACTCAGAACACACTGGTTGTTTACATGGTTGTGGGAATTTTAAGAAAACACAAACTCCTTAAAAATTCCTCTTCAATTATGCCTTAAATTATGAAAATAAGTTGAACAGTTTTACAGTAGCAGTACGTTGCTTCCAAAGGGTGTAAAAATTACACCCTTTAAGTCACAAAAACGTGCATATCCAAAGAAATTTCACATCTTGGTGAAAGCAAGGAGAGTTTACATTAAAGCCAAAAATGGCGAATAAAAAGTTGCCATGAAACCACAGCCAGGAAGCCATAATTTATTTCAATGTCTCCTTCACGAAACTGCAGCTAATACAAAAACGGTTGAACTCGTCCAGAGCTACTGACAGAAACTTATGTTTCCAAAATCTGCACACTTTCCAAGTACTGAAGATGGATCCTTCCAACATCTTTCCTCAAAGACTAATATGGCATTATTAATCAACCAGCAAAAGGAGAGCAGGTCACAGCAAGGGGCTTTCACAAATGCAGGTTCAGCTTTGCTCTCTTTCCCAAAGTATCTTCTATCATGCTCCCACAGCACTTTAAAACACAATTCAGGGATTAAAACCTGTCCTTGGGAGCTGTGTTTTAAACCACAAGTATAGAAAAAACCATATCCTTATTCTGGCACTGTTTTGTCTGTCTTTGGTCCTGTTTGTGCTAACAAAACTCAATCAGTATGCAGAACAACTTCATGGTTCTGCTGAGGGCAGGGTGCTGAGGAGAGAAGATGAGCAGATCCCATGAGCTGACAGCATTCCAAGAGTTCTCCAGGTGGCAACAGCAGACATTAGACAGTAGCAGCTCTCCTCTTCCATTCTAATCACACCTACACAGAATCAATTTTCAGTGGGCAGAGATATGAGGAGACAGACAGCATAGAATTCCAGAACAGTTTAGGTTGGAAGGGATCTTAAAGCCATCTCATGCCAAACCAAAGGGGCACCTTTCACTATCCCAGGTTGCTCCAAGCCCTGTCCAACCTGGCCTTGGACACGTCCGTGGAAGGGACAACCACAGCCTCTCTGTGCTCTGCCTTACTACCTCACAGCCTGCCAGCTTTACTTACTTTGCTGGCATACCCAGATTTTGGGGAAAAGCCTTAAAATCAGACATCTCCAGCCAGTTTTATGCTACATAAGGTTTGCTGACTTGGTATTAAATTTTGGCCTCTCATGCTTACAAGTTGCAATGTGCAAGTTACAGGCACCTGAGTAAAGACCCACAAGAGGAAATAATCTCTTTCATTAACCATAGCTGAAGCAAAAACTGGCTGGTCACTTCTGAAAGGGAAGAAAATTTAAGTATTTGCAAAAAGAAAAAGCCCAAAACAAGACAATACAAATTGTTTAAAAATAAACAAGACTTAGCATCTCAGCTCAAGGCAGGATTGTAGCAGAGCCAAGTGGAGACAACTTTACAATAGGCAGGAAGACTTAAGAATAATGCCCATGAGAAAAGACTGGGATTACTTCGCATTTAAAAACACAGAAAGATGCAATCTTAAAGCGTTGCTTGAAGCATGCTTACAATGAACACAAAAGGAGCAATAACCTCTCAAAAGCAATATCACAGGCGAGCTCCACTTGCCAGCGGCAGGAACGGCACCTGCGGCAGGAGCCCGGAGCGAACCGCCCCTCGCCAGGGCAAGAATCCCAGAATCACTGAGGTTGGAAAAGTCCTCTAACACCATCAACCTGTGACCAATCTGTTACCGATCCCCACTTTGTCACCCAGCCGAGAGCACTGAGTGCCGCGTCCAGTCTTTCCTTATACACCTCCAGGGATGGGGACCCCACTGCCGCCGCCCTGGGCAGCCCCTCCCAATATCTACCAATATTCCAATATCTAATCGCCCCTCCTGTGAAGGAATTGCTCCTAACGTCCAACCCAACCTGCCCTGGTGCGGCTCAAGTCTGTGAAGAGGCCGGGCAGCGCTCCCCGCTAAGCCACCGGCGCTGCCCTCCGGCAGGCACTCCCCGCTCCCGCCGGGCTGCGGCTCCTCCCCGGCCGAGCCCTCACGGCGTTTACCCCGCACCCTTCCAGCGCCGCGCCCCGCGGAGCAGCCCTGAGCCCCCGGGCCGAGCTCCAGCCCGGCCGGCCGGCCCTCCTCCCTTGTTTCCTTCCTTCCTTCCTTCCTGTGTTCCCTCCCTCCCTCTCTCCTGCCCGCCTTCCCGCCTTCCCGCCTTCCCCACCCGGACGCGGGCAGGCCGGGCCGCGGCGGCAGCGCTGCGCATGCGCTGGGGCGGCGGCTGCGCAGCGCCGGCCCCGGAGATGGGCAGGGTAGGGCGGGCAGGGGACACGAGGGGACACGGGGGGGACACCGGGGGGACACCGCGGGACACGAGGCGGTCACAGAGCTGTGCTGGCCGCCAGAGGCAGGGATCGCATCGCGCCGGGGCTGGGATGCGCTCAGNAGTGTCAGTTCTCTCACACCTCCCAGGATCGGGCTGCCTGCTGCTGCCCCGCAGGGTCACACGGGGCCTGAGGTGACCCTTCAAGGAGGGCAGAGTACAATGAAACACTCTGGAGTAATTATAGTAGCCAGGGGTGAAAGCTAGGTCTGGTTTTGCTTCTGTGTCACCAGTTTCCTGGACTTCAGGTTCGGGCAGAATTCTGGGTACCTTGAACTCCTTTGTAGTGACTGTCCCAGGCATGTTGAAGAAGTGGATGAGGCACGGCACTGGTCAGGAGCTGTAAGCCAGCTGGCAGCAAAGGGCTCTGCACAGCTCTAGCTGCTCAAACTCACACAAAATGGACTTCTAAAAGTCAAGTCAGTAGTATAAACACATGTAAATATTATTGATAATAACCAGCTGGTTTAATGTATTCATCTCTGATGCATATCAATCTGCAATTCACTTGGATAGAGTTCTTTTCGGATGAAGTTGTTATCATGTGGTTATAAGCCTTTTTTTGGAGCAGATTAGGGAAATCCGGGTTTCCTTTGTAAGTTTAAACTTCATATGGATTGCATCAAAACTGAAGCCAGCCTGAATTCCAGACTCCAGCTCCTTGGCTGAGGATGTTGTTAAAACAGCATCTGCTTTGTGTCACAGCTTTAGCTGCTCTCGCCCGCTGTGACGATGGACAGCGAGGTGCAGAGGGATGGCAGGATCCTGGATCTGATCGATGATGCGTGGAGGGAAGATAAATTGCCCTACGAGGATGTGGCCATCCCTCTGGTAGGTGAATTGCTACTTATCAGTCTGAGTTAAGGCTGCTGTGTTCATCACAGCCTCTTCAAGAAAAGGCAGAGAGTGTTGCTTGTGGTGCGGCTGATTTATACAAAAGGCTCCTGGATCTGCTTCCTTCCTTGCCCTAAATGCCAGTCATTCGTGTGTGCATGAGGACATGGATGTTTCTGTCCCTCGTTCCCTGAGCAGTTGCTGAATCTTCTCAGAACTGGAGTGCCCTTCCTATTGCACTGTCCTGGGTTTGGCATCAGGGAGAAGTAGAATCGTCCTTTCTCTCTGCTTCCCTTTCTTGTTCCTGGTGTTTGAGGCAGAGGATCTGTCTCACACTGACAATTCCAGTTTTGGTTACACTTTATTTCCCCTTTCTGCAATGCCATTAAAAGAAGCTGAGAAGTTTTCATAGGTGTTTCAAAGCAGTCTCTTCCAGATACAGTGTTGCTGTTGGCAGTTCCAGGACAGCAGTGAAGGACTGGCAGGTGCAGCAGGACTCTTGCCTGCTGTGTTGTGTGCAAGGCACGGCACCTTTCATCCAGGGTAGAGGGGCACCAGGGGAGAAGCTACTGCTGATCCCACAGAGCCCAGAGCTGAAGCTTCAGATCTCCCACACTGACACCTTTCCTTAGCTATTTTGAAACTTCCAGGAAAGTGAGAGGTAGCTGAGGATTTTCCCTTTGCTTTCTCTCTGGTACACAAGCTTTACCCCACTAGCATAGATAAAGCAGCCATAGAGACTGTGGGGTGCTGGTTTCTTGCAGCAAGAGACATTTCCAAATTTGTGACATGGCTCAAGCTTTAGCCCTGCCACCACTGGCTTTTCAGAGAGGGTGAGGAGCAGCTGCACAACTCAAAATCCATATGTACAGCACACATTTTCCTGCCAAGAGCTGGGCTTGAGGGAAGTGTCTTGCAGAAGCGTGACTCTCAGCTAAAAGAGCCCAAACCCTCCTTTGCTTGGGATAACCTTTATTCAGCAAGCTGAGTATCATAAACGGGTTCCTTGTTGACAATTGCCTTCACCCTGAGTCCAGACATTACTGTTTCTTCCCTTAGAGCTATCTTGTGGTGGCTTTCAGTCACATACAGTTGACAGCCTCAGAGAAGGAAGCCTCACCAACTAACAATAGAAAGAAAGGCCTGGCTGTGGATATAAAGATCCCCAGAGATGGGATTGGCTCTGATCACATAGGAAAACCAGCATGAATTCACAGGGGACTTACCCAGGGATGCTGCAAAGGAGCAACCAGAATGGCTGTGAAAGTGGTATTTGAGCCTGTCCTGAGAATCTGCTCCAGTGCTCACTTGAGACATTTCTGGGAACTCAAATGGGTTTGAATCATTCCCTGTTTTCAAAGCTGAAACATTTTATTTAGCTCATGCTGGGATTTCCAGAGGTCTAGAACTCAGAATTCCTGCCCAACTGGTATCTGGCAGAATAGCACACACTCTGTAGTGGTGACTACACCAATACAGCAAGACAGAGAACAAATAGTAGAAGGAAGGAAAATGAAATCTCAGTTAAACTTTCCTTCCCCTTACTGTGCTGTGAGCAGCTCTGGGGCACACCTGGCAGGGGCTTCTGGCTTCTGCTGTTGATCCAGCACAGCTACGCCTGAGTCCAGGATACAGACAGGAAGGACTTCTCACCTGCCACAGAAAATTAACATTTTACAGAACCAGTTGTCTGCAGTATTTGCATTCTTGGCAACAGCAGCAGCAGCACATTGCAAACTCACAATGGAATAAATGCATTGTACTATTATTTACTTACTTTGCATTTGCTGTATATTCTCCCTCAGTGCATGTGCAGTCTGAGTGTATAGCAAGGCCCCAGCGTCCTGGAAAACAATTTACCTTTCAGACTAAGCACCATATTAAAATGAAAAGAATACTGTTCATGACAGGGCTCAGCAATATTTTTAAGTGGATCAGTATGCATGATATTTATTGTTCAGATGCACCCTCTGGTCTCGTTTGGGGGGTTTTGTATCTATCCATACAAATCATAACAACCTGCTGCTTGCAGGAAGTGTATTACATGTGGAATGCACTGTACCTGTGTTTTATTCTCAGAATGAGCTCCCTGAACCAGAGCAAGACAACGGTGGTACCACTGAGTCTGTGAAAGAGCAAGAAATGAAGTGGACAGATTTGGCTCTCCAGTATCTCCATGAAAATGTTCCACCCACGGGAAATTAGTGAATCAGTGGGATTTCATGCAGTGCATCCATGAATGCAATGTAAAAATATTTTTCAGATAACTGTTATAAGCTGCCCTAAGGAGGAAACAACATTTCGGAAACTTTCAGATTCCAACAGTGGTTCTGCTCACAATGAAGAGTTTAAATTGCTTCTTTCTTGAATGTGAAATAGCAGAGCCTCTGACATCTCAGAGCCAAGTGCGAAATATTTCATGCTTATAAGAGTATTTTATGTTTTCTGTTAAATTGTTCTTAAATTGGTGCCAATTCTGATCTTAAATGGTTTCTACACATGATTAAAAAGTTTTTACTGTCTCAAATTGCAATTGATTTCAAAGCTCACAGTGGGATTATTGTATAGATTTCAGTGTATAAAAGCCAAATAGCTGTGAGTTGTTGTCTTTAACAAGTGTGTGTCTGAGGCAGGATGTGTGGGGCAGGTGTGAAAGGTTGGTCAGCAGAATAAAGAGCGGGGAGTAATCTGTAAGCACTTGAATTCCTGCTCTCAGGATCTGATGGTGGTGGTGGACAGCATTTTCAGTGCTGAAATCCTGGGAATGTTTGCCAATGTGTACAGTGAACAGACAGTTTAATTTATGCTGAAATGGTGGTTACTCAAAATCATGGTCTTCCGAGGGATGGTTTAGAGTTCCAAGGAAGAACCTGCCAGTACCAGTGTAGGGCCTCTTAAAGTGAGAGCCACTCAGATGAGCAACCTCAGATGGGAAATGAAAATCCAAAAAAAGTGATGGGGAGAAGAAATAAGTAGAGCTTAGCTTCAGACAACAAATTGTTACCTCTTTTTGTATTGAGATGAAAGGCAAGGCCCTCTTCATTTACCTTATTTTATCTCTGGTTCTCCGATGTCTTTTGCAACAGGTAAAAACCTTCTGTTCTTCATGTTTCACTGTTGGACCAATTCCGTCTCACCATTGGCAGAACTTCTTGCTAAGTGAAAATATTTTGACAGAGTTTAGGATTACTGGTAGAGGTGAGAAAGGAGCTGGAAGGAAAACAATGTTTAAATTATATTCTTTTGCCAGTGCAGCAGAAAAAGCACTGTCCTGGAGCTTCCAGATCCACAGATGTAATTTGGTGTCTTTTCTCAGTGTTTATCATCTTCAAAATAACAAGCCCCAACTTTTGCCTGGGTGATTATCAAATGGGATCACAGCATGGCACATGTTCAGTGAGACTCAGATTGCTGAGCTGCTTGACACTTGAAGAGCTCCAGGTGCTTGTGAAAAAATCACACCAGGCACATGCTCTGCCTCAAGTGTGATCCATGCCTGCACCAGAGGAGCAGCTCACACTTGTCTGAACGAAAAGAAGCTGCAGACAGCAGGAAGAATTAAGGATTAACCTGACAATTAGCAAAGTCAAAAAGCTTAATAAGTACAGCATGGACCAAAGAACCAGCTATGCCACTGGGAGCTGTAATAGTTCAGCTCCTCATTGGATCATCACCAGGGGAAAGAAAGCAGAGCCTGGGCTTAATGAGGTATTTCTAATCCACCCCACATTCCCTTTCCCTGGCCTATGTTAGGAGAATTTGCTAAGAAAACGCCAGGCAAAACTACCACCAGACTTATATCCAGCAGCCATCCCTGCTCCCTCCCTTCTCGTCCCTTTACAAACTCCCCACCACCCTTGTTTTCCCAATTTTCCCACTATACCTTCCAGCTCCTATTTCAGACTTCCTTTCCTGCTCCTGACAATTGTCTTTCCTTGGTGATCTCCTTCCTCACATCCAGCAAGGAAAGAAAAAGCCTTCCTTACTTGAATTTGAGCTGAATTTATGAGGTTCCAGCAGGTCGGTGAGAAGATGTGGGAATGCCACTTGAGTGTTGTCCAAGACTGCATTGCTTGGGAGCCCAGTGGAGATCCAGACACCTGGAAGTGGTACTTTCCCTTTGTCACAACACAGCGCTGTGCACCTGTCTCCTGCCTGAGGTAGTGACAGGATTTGTAGAAGGGACTCTGGGCCATGGCTCGCAGGAGAGCAGGAAGGACACAGGAGATATTAGGGATCATCATGAGCTCTCCAAAGGCAGGGCCCTGTGAAACCAAGCGCTGGCCCCGCCCAGATGCTTATCAGACGTGCAGTGACATCTACAATCTTCTGACATTCTCTGCAAAAGACAAATAGACAGGCAATAATTTCCTTAGTTTCAACAGTGTAGTCAAATTGCTGCTTACAGGGTGATACCAACCCATTTGTGTCTTGATTAGTCATCCCCCAAGGCAAACTATATTTAAATTAAGGAAACCTGCTAGAATAGAAGGTGCCCCACCTTCTTAAGAAGAAGCTTTATTTGACTGGTCTTCATTTCTTGGCTGGCAACTTCCTCCTTTCACCACACCTACAGTTACTGGCAGAAAAAAAAGCAAGCAAACTGCTGTCAGAGCCAGCAGACACATGCCAGAGAAATTGTGGTATCCTTCAAACCTCTTACCCATAGAAGTTCCATGTGGAAGTCCATATGCTGAGGCTGTGTGTTGTGTTCATCTACCTTTTGTATGGGGTGAAAACAGGTAAGAACTCGACCATTTCTTTTGAATATTTTTGTCAAATAGAACACATTTTCTGTGCTTTACAGCAACGTGAATGTACCTGCCCTCTGCATTTACAGTTATTGCACAGGGTTTCTCACTAGCATTATTTATTTTGGCAAAGCAAATTATACTGGTTACATGCATGTAGTCAGTTCTAAGAGTTCCAAATGTGAAACCAGAACTATTTTTTATTATCTTTTCCTCCCTTTGCAAACATTTCTCTTATATAAGTACTATCCATCGATACTGAAAATGTCATTTGAAATCTTCAGAGAATAATGATTTCTTCTCAGGGGTGTCATGTAGGACAGAGGCAAAGGATGAATTACCATTTATGAACAGTAAGCTCCATCTGATAGCCTCACAGCCCTACAAGAACAAACCTGTGTAACAATAAACAAATGTACTGCCTTGTGTTAGCATACACATGGGAGCAAGGCAAGTTACAGCTCTCTGCTTTGCAGGGAAAACAAACAGGGTTAAAAACAGCAGTGTTCTTCTAAATACTAACTTGTGTTTCATCGGGTCCTCTGGAGTAATCTCAGGGTTGCCTTTTGCTTGGTTTGTTTAATACTCTGTAGGAAATGCAGTCATGAGAAGTGGGAAAAGAGAATGGTGTGAAAAGGCACCGATGAAATGCAGTGAGCTATTGAGGACCAGCTTAGGAGTGGAGGGCACACTCTGTGTGGAAAAGTGATTGAAATCTGCACCACCAATGCTCTGGAGATTCGTGGTGTGGTAGTGAAGTGTGTTTAAAGGGGGAAGGATATTGTTGATGGTTAAGACCAGTCTGATGACACACGCTGTACAAAGCCCAGGCAAGGTGGCAGAGCTCCAGCAGACAGAAGCAGCGACACGCTCACCTGAGCTCCACGCAGGTGCTCACAGGGAGAGCAGCTCTGTGTCCCAAGGACCACTGCTGGGACAGCCACACATCCATCCACTGACCCACGGAGGGGAAAACTCTGTTGGAACTTCCTTTGCAAGAGGACAGGCTGGTAAAAACCTCAGCTGCTACTTTATTCATGCCGACAGCTCGGCACCACAGCCTCAAAATGCCACCATGGCAAACCCTGACTGTCCACAGGATCAACATCAAAGAAAAAGCCTCCCAACACCATCTCCTAGAAAGGAATAAGAGACCCCAGGGGAATGCAGGCCTTAAGAGCACTGACTGCAGTAAATATCAGGAATCTGCCTGGGACTGTTCCACTCCCTGCAACACTCCCACCTGGGAGTATATAAATCCAGAAAATATATATATATATATATATATATATAAAATATATCTAAAATATATACAAAACTTCAGAACCAAGTTATTCTGAAGATGCCTCCACTGCTGCAGTAGCACCTTGGAGGCTGATCTCAGGCTTCAGACCAAACGTGTCCAGCTCCCTGGCAGGTACCTGGATTTAACACATTCTTATGCTCCTTGTTACAGGTTCTGGGAGATTAGAGCACCTTGCCCAGCAAACCAGTGTTTGCCTCCTATTTCACATATCAGAAAACAAAGCAGAAGAAGAATAGGGATTGCCAAAGGCTGTCTAGCAAGCTAAGGCAGGGCTGGAAATGAGTTACTGGGATGCTGGGTTAATAGCCATGTTCAGTCCCCTTTACTGGAGGGAAGTGATCTGTTGGACATGGGTTAAGTACAGTGCCAGGGGATAAGTTTCTACCTCATTTATTTGCTTGCAGAGTAAATCTCAGTAAGCCACTTGCCCCAGTCATCCTGGAGTTTCAAAGACACTTCCAGCCATTTGGGTAGGAGTCACTGTGCTTAGAAGAAGGAAGAGCAAAGCCAGGATAACTGGCCATCCACATGCCTCAGTTTTTGAACACATGGTGGATGAGGCTGGGATTGGCATCAGCTTGCCAGAAGAGAAGCTGGCAGATTTCCTCCCCTTATTAGCACTGATTTGATTTTGTTAATCAAAACAGAACCAATCTAACAGACCTGGTGCAGATATAACAAGGCTCTTTATACAGTCCCTGTGTGAGGTATCAGCAAATGCTGACCTGCTCTTTGAAGGCACTTCTGTACCAGAAGGTTTGGGTTGTTCTGATGACAAACATAGTGCTCCTCTGGGCAAGCCTCAGCACAGTGCAGGAGATACAGAAACAAATTAAGCAATCAGTGCAATCTTGCACCATATAGAAGTAATTCTTGCCTGGCATTTCTGCCTGTATTGCTACAGCTTCAGTGGCAGTAAAGATAATTAACAACGCTATATAGAGCTACTATACAATAACTAAAACAATGCCTAGTTATTAGTAAAACACACAGTTGTATTTTTTTATGCTGCAGTAGCACCTAGAGGACAGTCACTGTCTCACTGTGTGAGCTGGTGTGTATGAGCAAAAAATGTTAGTTTTTCTCTGCTTTGGTATCTCCACAAAAGCAGTGCCAGAACTCTTGCTGCTGTTTCCCTGGAGCATTTTGGCACTGTAAGAATGAGCTGAGAGCAGGCTGGCCAGGAGGCAGCCACCCAGGTCACCTTTTCTCTTGGGAGCAGGGCCCAGAGTCACAGTGCTCCTGGGAGCTCTGAGTGAAGCATTACAGAGGCAGGATACTCTCCATTCAAAGGCCCCTGATTTCACTGGGCCTGGCTGAGGGCTCATTTCCCACCACTCCTGTCACACCATTCATATGTTACCATAGGCTTTTTACAGGAAGGACTCCATGGATTTCAGATGTTAAAATTTATTTCTGAATTTATGGTAGCAATTAAAAATATTCAGTTGGACTTAACTGCAACATCCTTTTAGCCTATTAACTTTTATTTCTGGAGCTCCTGGGGCTTCTACAAAGTAATTAGCAGAACTGTGGCAACTGAGCAGATTGTTTTATGTGCTGGGCACATAGCATTTATATTGCTCTCATGCTCCTGATTTCCTGAGGAGAAGAAAAGGGAAAGTTGCTCATAGAAACTGTGAGAGTTTCATCATTCAGAAATTAAAATGCACAGAGCATTGGAGATTTGCTAGAGCATAATTAACTTACAGCTGCAGGTTTTCTAAAGCCTGCTACCTACTGCACAGTCCTTTAAGCAACAAAGATCAGGAAGATTCCTCTAGGAATTGTAGCCTGAACAATTACTGCAGCCCAGGACATATGTGTGAGAGAGACACTCTCCCCCACAAGGTTCTTCAATAGGATTATGAGGATTTGAGGGAAAGAATTGTGAGCCAGGAAGAGGCTACTAAACCTAGGAGGGCCTTCATAAGCAGTGTCTGTCTGGAGACAGTTATTCCATCCCCTGCCAGTGCCCTGTTGGAGAATGTACTGGGCTCTGAAGGCTCAGTTGGTGTTCTGCTGGAAAAGCAAAGAACAAAGACAGGCTTTCCAATGGCACAGGCCATCCCATCGAGCAGTACTTACATCAAATTCAGTTACACTTCAGCTGTGTATAAAGCACAATTAACATCTCACAGACTCAAGGGTGCCCCATTTTGCAGTCTGGAATATCAGGCTGCATCTGCACATACAAATGAAGCATTGAGCTGCCCCTCACCACAGCAAGACTCTCTGCAGCTTGGCAGCTCCAGGCTGGAGGTACAAACCAAACCCAAGGATGCCTGTTTAGCTGAGAACCTGTCCAGAGCACCTGGGTGTGCTCACGAACCAGTACAGCAACCATCCCCCTTGTTGGTCTCTAATACCAGTGAGATTTTTGGACAGAGTCCCTGCCAACTCCCAGCTGCCACAGGAAGCAGGGCTGTGGTGTTTCAGGGAATGCTGCTCCAAGAAGGTGTGATTGCTCTCTTTGTTCCAACACAGCAAGAAAACCTAAGTTCCAAGGTAACTTCAGTCATGAGCATGATAGAGAGGAGAGGGGGAGAGGAGACAGGAGCAGCCCCTGTGCCCAGACAACTCACAACACACTTTCCTGCCCTGTGCAGGGTTGGCAGGTACAACAGGCTAAAGAAAACCCTTGGTGCCAAACTCCAATTGCCACTCTGCTCCTTTCAGATCCCCAGGAGACATGTCCTGCATTCACAGCCCTCGGCTTCGGGAATGCTCTGATAGGGACAGAGCTGAAAGTGAAGCTGCTGCTCTACACCCGGCAGAACCCAACCTGTGCCGAGGAGCTGCACTCAACAGCCTCCAGGTACCTCGATGTGACCAAGAAAACAACCTTCATCATCCACGGGTACCGACTGACAGGCTCTGCCCCAGTCTGGATCCCTGACCTGGTGCATCTCCTGCTTTCAGTAGAGGACATGAACATCATCGTTGTGGACTGGAACCAGGGGGCAACCACTCTCATCTACAGCTATGCTTCCAGGAAGTGCAAAAGAGTTGCTGAGATTCTGAAGAAACTTATAGATGAAATGTTGGTAAGTTGGACACTCACACTACGATAGTCATTAAGGCACAGTATGTAAAGGGCACAAAGGAAGTGCTTAAACCAGCAGGATGTCTGGGAATAGAAACTCCTAAAAAAGGAATACATTAATTTTTGGAAGTGCATGTGTACTGCAGTGCCAAATCCTACCCTTGGATTGCTTTTGGTGCAATATTCTAAGTCTCTACATTTCTGGGTACAAAATTCTCCAGACATGTCTTCCCATACACAGAAACTCTACTTCCACTTTCTCTACATCCAAAGGCAGCTTAAGGGGATCAGCTACAGTTCACAGCTCCTCTAAGGTGTTGCACAGGCAATGATGATGCTGGATCCTTAGAATCGTAGTACCTGCTAATTCCTTGCAGGAACCACATGTGGGGCAACTGGAATTTTACTACTAGGGCCCATCAGTGCTTCCTGTCCACACTTGTAGTCATTGCCCCAGGAAAATACAACAATTGCCTGAACTGTTCTTATCTGAGGTATAGATCTCAAACAGGAATGCTGGCTGCTCTGTGGAGTATCAAAGGGGAAATATCTATACGGAGTGGAGCACTCTGGGAGACGTTACATTCTTCCTCCTATTTTTTTTTTAATTTTCCAAAAACACATGACCATGAGTACTTTTAAATCTCAGATTGATGGAGCGTCCCTTGACTCCATGCACATGATAGGAGTGAGCCTGGGAGCACACATCTCTGGCTTTGTGGGACAGATGTTTGATGGCATGCTGGGAAGAATCACAGGTAAGCCTCCCTTCAGCAGCCCTCTAGCCTCAAGGAAGGAGAGCCCGGAGTGCGGCGATGCCACGCCCATGGCTTTGTGCTGCAGGCCTCGACCCCGCGGGCCCCTTGTACAGGGGGACGGCGCCGAGCGAGAGGCTGGACCCCACGGACGCGCAGTTCGTCGATGTCATTCACTCCGACGCCGACGGTAGGTGACATTCCACCTCCTTCCTTTGCACGGAAACCCAGAGGCTGACTGGGAGCACGGGGAAGGGGGCTGCGGGAGGGCAGCAGTGCTGCGGGTGCTGGCTCCTTTGGCCCAGGAGCACAGCACAGTCCCTCACTGAGCCCCTGGGGCGCTGGTTTGCCCACGCTGCCCCCAGCGCTCCCTCAGGAGCTGCTGGTTTATTTGCATTTCAAAACATGCTGCTGCTGACAGCAGTTACAACCTGGCCCATGATTTACAAGGACTTAGGAGCTGGTGGAGGAGGTCCTGCAGCACAGTCCTGCCAGAGCAGGACACACCAACATCCGACCACAGGGTCAGGCTGCATCCGAGGACACAGCATCTCCAGAGCTGGTCCCACTGCTCAATGTCTTGCACAGCAGATCAGTTGTCCCCACCCCCCGGTTCCCTGCATGATGCTTACAGTCTCCATCCCACCTCCTAACAGCTAAACCTTCCTCTAGGGCAAATCTGGACTCTCCCTCAGCCCTGTCCTTTTCCAGACCCACCAGCCAGGCCAGCCAAGCCCCCCATGCTGCTCCCACGGCCACCCTACCCCTAACACTTGGCTTTCCCACCTAATTGCTGCCTCTCTTCTACCAACCCTTCCAGGAAGTCAGATTTCAGCAGCACAGCAACAGCCAGGTTTCACATCCCTTTTCCTCTCCTGTACACAAGTGAGACAAACCCTCACATTTTGTACTGTTGCATGCACAGACTTATTTTAGGTACTGGATACCATCGTTAAAATGACCCAGCTGGGTCACAACTGTTTGGCCTCCTGCCTAAACAGATGGATGACATTAGTATTCCTGTACAAGCAGGCATCCAACAGCTAAATAACTACTATTTTTTTTTTCCAGTTAGGTTGCTATATTTCCTTCTTGTGCATTTTACAATTTAATATTCCCTCCCTGAGCCCTGGTATTCCCTTTTGTTAGGACTGGGTTACGGAGAAGCACTGGGCCATGTCGACTTCTATCCCAACGGCGGGATCGACCAACCAGGCTGTCCACTGACAATATTTTCTGGTAATTAATCCTGTCCTGAACTGCACAAACCCTGACAAAATGTTTCCAATCAGAAAAAGAGGAGAAAGCCAGAGAAACATCATCACTGCTTAGAAAATACATGAAATCCATATTCTGGGAAAGTCATGGCAGCAACTTCTTCTCAGCACTGGTGTGACAGGGGTTTAGCTGATGTGCACCAGGCAGAGATGAGAGTCAGGGTGACCTCTCTGTGCCCCTGTCACAGTGCAAGTGGGACTAATCCTCTGTGCAAAAAGTCATCGGGTAGATGCGTGCCTTTGTTTTGTGACTATGTCCAGAAAATCTGTGAGATTTTTTTGTTTCTAATTGCTTGTAACACACGAAAGCCCAAGGACTAGCAGAGGCAGGGACCTGTTCAGAAAACGGGTTCAAGATGAATGTGCAGCAGGCAGTTATCCCAAAGCAAAGGCACTTTCCTTGGCAGTGACAGACAGTGCAGCCTGGAAGGCACAGCCCTAGTCTTGAACAAAAGAAAGCTTTTTTCCTTTCAGCGTGGCAGCAGAACTGGTTTAATGAAAGCAGGGTGCAGAAGATACCTTACAGAAGGAAATGCAGTATTGTGAACTCAACCCTTATCAGACCCAAGAGAACCTACACAGGAGAGCAGCCTGAGCCCAAAATCCCTAGGAAATGAGGCTTCACGCCTTTTGCTGCTCATGCAACAACTCATTTGATTAGTTATGTCTTTCCAAAGAGTTTTTTTACACCAAAATGGAAGGTCATGTGCAAAACTAAAAGCAATATCCAGCTGTCAGGTCTGAGCTCAGAGAGGAGAGAACACCAGCGGCAGAACGTGATCCATAGCTGGATCCTCTGGAGCTGCAGCAACCACACAAACAAATGTTTTTAAAACCAAAAAGACAAGCAGAAAAGCAAAGCCGGCACAGGCAGAGCTGAGTGCACTCAAAAGGAGAGGCTGCTGCCCACTTACTGTTCTGGCACAGCCCAGTGCTCCCCAGTGCCATTTGTTGGGTTTGGAGTGGTCAGTGACTGTCCACTGCTGTGTCCTGTGAGCATTAATCCTGTTTCCCTGAGCCATGAGGATTGCTAATGAAATATTTCTTCCCTGTACATGATGAAGGATTGCAGTATTTTAAATGTGACCACCAGAGGTCTGTTTTCCTGTTCCTGTCCTCCCTGACACAGAGCTGCAATATCACCACCTACCCATGCGACTCGTACAGGAATTACAGGAGTGGCAAATGCACCAGCTGCGAACCCTTCTGGCCCAGGCCATGCCCCACCCTAGGTAAGGATCCAGGGAAGCTCAGTGCATCCTGAACACTGAGCTGCCTGTCGTCACTGCAGCTCGGAGGGTGATGTTTTCCTGCAGGACTAACACAACATGGTGCTTTGCAGGAGCACCAATGTTATTTCCACTGAGGTCTTTGAGGTCTCTCAGGCCTGCTCCTTGTAATGTCACATCATGTTATGATCTAGAACAGAAATCCATAGGTAAAGGATCCAGAACTAGAAAAGCCAAAACTGGACTTGGGATCTTTACAATAAACTCAGAGAAACAGCAAATTAAAGTCCCTTAGTTGCAGAGTTTGAGGGACAGGGGCCTGTTCTTGCTTAGGTAAGATTTACAGGTAAAGTCCCAGCACCACAAAGCCCTCTGTGCTCTAAGAGGAATGGCAAATGGATGAACAAAGGGAATTCTGGACTTGCCTGCCCCAGCCTGGGTGTGACAGCCCAGCCTCAGGCTGGCAGCTCAGAAATGTGGATGCTAAAACACCTGACACTTCCAGAAAGGAACTGGCAAAGCCAAGGGGATGATTTTCATTCTGCATTGCAAAATGAAATCCTTCTTGACCACGGATGGCAGATGTGGAAAAAGATCAGCGTGAAGAAAGTGCTGAACAGTAACCAGGCATATTCAGTCCTAAGCCTCTGGAGTACAGGAGGATGTGTGTCACAGTGCTACTTGGCAGCTGGCACACAACGCACTATTTCTTAACTACTTGCTTATTTTCAGCCATTTAGTGGCTCATCTACCTGTGCAGTAGCTGGGTTTCATTTTCAAACTGTCATCTGCAGGTTATTATGCCCATGAGTGGAAAAGCTATTTAACACAACAGAGCCATCCAGTGACAAGTATGTTTTTCGACACAGCGGACAAAGAGCCATTTTGCAGTAAGTGACTGAGATTTCTGAGATTATTTTTCTTTGTGCATTGCCTCCGTCAGCAGCAGCCAAGCAGAGATGGTTATTTGCTGGTGGTGTTATAGCCAGCATTTTAGAAACTCCAGTGGCTGCTGGATGGAATTGTGTCCATCTGTGGTTTGTTCATGACCTTCCTTATCTGCCAACCTGTCCAGTGCTGGGAAAGCCAACTTACTTACAGTTCTAGGAAATTGGTTGAGAACTTTCAAATTAAGTATAAAAGTTCCCAAATCGTGTTTCAAATCAACACACCATTCTTTTGTGAAAGTAAGAGGTGTGTGGGAATGATAAGAGAGAAAGACAGGCTGTACAGGTGAAAAAGCAACCCTGGGGAAAAGTGAGAGGTGCAGGGAGAGGAACAGAATCTGTGGGAAAAAACGGTTTCACCAAAGTGAAAGGTTTAATCTCATCCCTGTGATTACTAACATACCAGGGCACGGGCTGGGATTACAGCCTGAGCTCCAGTGCTGGTCAGCAAGTGAATTCAGACTCACAGATCAAAGAACAGACAATTCTGCTCCATGACAGAGACGACAAATGACAGATATGAAGAACAGAAATGGAGAGGTTCAGAGGGGGACTGAAGAAACAAGAGACAATCTGGAAGTGAAGGGGGAAGGCAAGCAGTGAAAGGCAGTGTGCTGGGAACCATACAGAGAGGCCATCCTGCATGGATAACCCTTTCCTGTAGTGCTCTCCTGACACCTCCTAGTGTTTCTGGTTGAAATCTCTGCAAAGGGAGACGGAGAGCAGGGAGGAGAGAGGGATTTTTGAGATAAACTGCAGGGGTTGTGTCCATCCTCTACTCGCAGCTCTGCCCCAGACAGTGCACAGCCTGGACAGCAGAGTGAGCCCACAGGGTCTAACCCCAGTCACTCTCTCTCCCCTCAGTCTATCACTACTTGGTGGATATTATCACATGGAACAAAGACACCAGGAGAGGCACCTTCAGCATCATGCTAGCTGATGAAGCTGGGAGGAAGGTGGAATCAAGAGTTAATCCGTAAGTTTTACTGGTCTGAGCATTTCTAAGGGTTAGTGCATCCCTTGGTACAACAGCATCTGGGAGGAGATGGCACATCCTCCCCCAGTTTCTCTGCTGATACTTGCTAGTGCACATGACTGGCATTTCCTGGCCCTATGGAATTTCCACAGCCTCCCCCAGCACACAGCCCTGACAGCCCAGCCTTTTGGTTTGGGCCCTTCTCTGTCATCTTAAGGACTGAAGTGGACAATCTCAGCCAGCAGCACAGCTGGTCTAGGCTTCCACTAAAGCAGAGGGAAAAACATCTCCCCCCCTTTCCTTCCTCTTCCAGAGAGTGTTCTGTTCTAGTTCCCAGAGCCCAAGACAGCTGGGGATTAACCTGGGCCTAGATATGTCACATCCAAAAGCAATTCATTCCACTCAGAGAGACAAATTAATGGTGTTTATGTGACACGCAAATTCCTGACTGATCTTTACACTTCAGCCAAACAAACCTGCACAACTAGTTTTCCCAAGTTTCTCTAAGTGCATATTTCCCTCAGGCATATCTGGTATCTGCTTGCACTGGAGCAATCTGCATCTCCCACACCAAGGCCAGTGCAGATTTCATGCATATCTCCAGGTGACTCTGTTCAGGCCTGCACAGACAGCCAGGTACAAATATCACTTGGGTCTACTCCACTTGGCATCAAAGCAGAATCACTGTGAAAATTCTGGTTTGGGACCAAATGGCATCCATCCTCTGTGTCCCCACTTCCACCCCAAAAAGCTGAGGGCAGAAGTGGCTGAGCAGGCTGACACCTGGAGACCCCTTTCCTGTAAATCAGAAACTAATCACAAGCTCAGGCCTCCTCCCCCAGCCCTGTTTCTAATATGACAGTGACTACACTAAACCCAGTGCTATGCCCTTGGTGACTCTGGCACTCTCTCTCGTCTTTACCTTTAGAGAAGCTGCCACCTTCCAGAAGTACAAACAAATCACTTTGCTCATCGGGTTTGACCAGGATCTTGAAAATGTGGAAAGAATTTCCTTGACATATTCCACAGGATCTGTCATTGGCCCAAAATTCAAACTCAGGATTCTCCAAATGAGGTTCCGCTCACTGACAAACCCAGAAAGGTGAGCAGATGTTTACAAACAAACCATTTCTGTTGGTGCAGACTGGACAGAAGTAAAGGAATCTCCCGGATTCCTGGCCTGGCTGAGTATCTGCAGAAGAATTAGATTTATTTTACATTTAGTAATTCTCATACACATATCTTGGGAATAAATTCCTCTTTAATAGAATCCCACAGCTGAATACTTACCAGAACACAGAGGGTTATTGCACTGGGAACGTGTCACATGTGATGTGACTCTGACGTGGCCTGACACCTTAACCTTTGGTCAGGAAAATAACATTTGAGAAGCTGCCCAGGCCTGAACTCTAGGATGAAGGGAAATTCAGCTCTCTGGGAAGAACAGATGTTCAGCTCCAGAACACATACACATTTTATATCTCAGTCAATTTGTATGGCTAGTGAAGCAGGGAGATTAATTTACTCCTGGAATTCCAGCAAAAAGGAGCTGCTGGCTGCTTTGCCCCAAAGCCCTGACTGGTACCCACAACACCAGGAGGTACCTCTCAAGACATTGCTGATGAGATTTCTATTACCTCATTAACCTCTGTCTGCTCTGCTGTCCTACCCTTAAGCTTCCCACCTGTGGAGGTTGGAAGTTCTGTCTGAGCTGAGCAAGTATTTCCTCAGTTTTTTTGGCTGAACTAGCTCAGACCAGATCTGTGTATGGACCCAGGTCAGAGCAGTGGCAGAATCTCTCATGCCTGGAGCAGGGAAGGGGCAGGAACAGGCAGGTGAGCTGGAAGGACCACTTTGTTAGGTAGACACAGGTGTGCTTAAAGGGAACCACAGACTCTGCAGCCAGTGCCTGTTTGTTCGCTGGATTTTTTTGTGTTCTTTTTTTCCACAAGCAAAACATAACATAGAACAGAATGGCAAAATGCTCAAAGTATCCCTGGCTTAAAGCCAACCTCACTTCAGGTGGACTTGGAGCCAATTCTCTTGAGAAGATTACTTACTTTATGTAGGCCCCCAGCAGGTGGGGAGATGACAGAAAAAAGCGCCGTTTTTTCACTTTTGGCCGTGTTGTCACACAGACCCCAGCTGTGCCGATACGACCTGGTCCTGACTGAGAACACCCAGAAAACCTTTAAGCCCATCCCATGCTGAAGCAGGAGCCGAGTGCCGCGGATGCTGAGCCTGGACGGGGCAGAGACATTTCACCGCCGTGTGGGGCTCACCTGGTGGCCCCGGGCGCCTTCTGTGGGCACCGAGCAGCGCGACCCGCTCTCCACGCACAGTGTATAAACGGGCCTGGGGATTGACAATAAAACCATGGCGCTACACGGCTTTCAAGCGTGGCTTTAAAAGGGGAGCTTAAGGCAAG
>VXBQ01010246.1:551953-569963 GCA_013400175.1 Phainopepla nitens
GCGGCCGCCACGGCCGCGCTGTGGCTGCTGTCGGTGCGGCTGAGCGCGGGGCAGACGCGCAGGTGGGTGTGGGGGCCCGGCGCTGCCCGTGCGTCCCTCCCTGCCCGCGGGGCTGCCCGTGTGTCTCTCCCCTCGCAGGGCGCTGCGGTTCCCGGCGGACCTGGAGGAGCTGCGGGACCTGGCCGAGGCGCTGCGGGACTACGAGCGGCAGCACCGGGGCGCGGCGCTGGCCCTGTTCTGCGGCGCGTACCTGTACAAGCAGAGTTTCGCCATCCCCGGCTCCAGCCTCCTGGTACGGGGAGGGCGGCGCGGGGCGAGGGGCCGGGACTCACGGATCGGGCAGGAGCAGCCGGAGGGACCCGCACCTGGGCAGGAGTAACCCTTAGTACCAGTACGGGTCGGGGCTGACCTGCTGGAGAGCAGCTCTCGCTGGGAAGGCGCGGGGAGTGTCGGTGGAAAAGGAGGGCCAGGAAGGTCAGTGGGATCCTGGAGTGCACCGGGAAGAGCGTTGCCAGCAGGTCAGGGAGTGATCCTGCCCCTCTGCTCGGCCCTGGTGAGGCATAGCTGGAGGGCCAGGTCCAGATCCGGGCTCCTCAGGAAAAGAGAGACAAGGAGAGGGTCCAGGGGAGGCCACAAAGAGGTGCAGCTGGAGCATCTCTCTGATGCGGAGAGACTGGGAGCTGGGCCTGGTTAGGAGAATACTGAGAGGGGATCTCANTAGCTGGAGGGCCAGGTCCAGATCCGGGCTCCTCAGGAAAAGAGAGACAAGGAGAGGGTCCAGGGGAGGCCACAAAGAGGTGCAGCTGGAGCATCTCTCTGATGCGGAGAGACTGGGAGCTGGGCCTGGTTAGGAGAATACTGAGAGGGGATCTCATTAATGCATATAAATATCTGCAAGGGGTGTCAAAGGATGGTGCCAGACTCTGTTCACTGGTGCCCAGCAACAGGACAAGGAGCAATGACCATAAACTAAAACATAAGAAGTCTCACCTCAATATGAGGAAGAACTTCTTTCCACGGAGGGCGGCACATCACTGTGAACAGCTGCCCAAGGGAGGGCACAGAATCTCCGTCTCTGGAGACATCCCAAACCCACCTCTTCCTGTGTCACCTGCTCTGGGTGACCCTGCCTTGGCAAGGTGTTTGGACTGGATAATCTCCAAAGGTCCTTTCCAACCCTAACAGTTCTGTGACATGCTGTGTCCCCCAGACCTCACTCCACATTGTCCCCACAGAATGTCCTGGCTGGAGCACTCTTCGGGCCATGGATGGGGCTGGTGCTGTGCTCGGTGCTCACATCTGTGGGAGCCACCCTCTGCTACCTGCTCTCTGCAGCTTTTGGCAAGCAGCTCATTGTTCACTTCTTCCCTGAGAAGGTGGCTCTGCTGCAAGGGAAGGTAAGAACTGGCGGTGCTGACCCCCACAATGGCCCTGGGCCAGGCTGCTCTTGGGGTGACAGTGAAAACAAATGTGTGCAGGGGATGCAGCAGGCCTGCAGAGGGCACAGTCTAGGAGCAGGCTGCTCTCTTGGAGCAAACCTGTTGGTCGAGGGGCTGCCAGGAAAATCCTGGATCCTAAGGAAAAGCAGATGTGAACTAAAGGAGTGTTTGGAAAGCCCCTGTGCTCCAGCAGTGCCTCCATCCATCCCATGCTGTGTTGTACGCTGGAGGTGGTTCTGCTCTTGACTTCCTGATCTTTGGTTCAGGTGAGATCCCATTTCCACCCCTTCTTTGAAGAGGGCTGGCTCACCATAAGGCTTCCATACATACGAAATATTGCTGCTTTCCCTCAGTTCTGAACTGACATTAGGCTGTGGCATGTTAGAAGAAAAATTCATTCCAGTATCATGGCCATTTGAATGTTACTGCTGTTTGAGGAGCAGAAATGATGTGGAACGTTTCTTTTGGCAGGTAGAAGAGAACAGGAGCAGCTTATTTTTCTTCTTGTTGTTCCTGAGGCTGTTCCCCATGACACCAAACTGGTTTCTGAACCTCTCGGCTCCCATTTTAAACATCCCCATGTCCCAATTCTTCCTGTCCGTCCTCATTGGTAAGGCCTGGGGACATGGCATGAGGGGACAGCGTGACACTGCTGCTCTTGGTGTCACTGAGACAGGGAGAGCAGAGCTGGGACTCTGACCCTTGGTCTGTTTCCCCTGTGCTGCCCTAGAGCATTCTGTAAAAAGGTGTCCAAATGCTGCAAGTTTTGGTTCTTTCTGTTACAAACACAGACCCCTGAGTCTGTGTAATGGCTGTAAATTAAAACACTGAGTTCCACCTCAACTTGAGGAAGAATTTTCCATGGAGGGTGGCAGAGCACTGAACAGCTGCCCACGGAGAGCCTGGAGCCTCCTTCTCTGGAGATGTTCCAAAGTCCTCTGGACACATTCCTGTGTCACCTGCTCTTGGTAACCCTGCCTTAGCAAGGGGAGTTGGACTGGATGATCCCCAGAGGTCTCTCCAAACCTAACAATTCTGTGATTTCTGTGTCTGGCCTTGGGCATATTTGAGCTAATTTCCCCTAGGGGGGTACTAACAGCTTTTTTCTGCTCTGCTTCCTTCAGGCCTTACACCATATAATTTCATCTGTGTGCAGACAGGGGCTATTCTGTCCCAGATCACCTCTCTGGATGCCATCTTCTCCTGGGACACACTGCTCAAGCTGCTGGCCATGGCTGTGGCAGCGCTGATTCCAGGGACCCTCATCAAGAGATACAGCAAGAAACACCTGAAGCTGGATGGGGATAAGCAAGCTCAGACACTCAATGGCAGAAAGAGCTTGTGATGGCTTAGGTGCCCCAGTTTTGGGGTAAAAGCTGCAGGACTCTGTTCCCAGGGGTTATATTCTGCATGCTCTGTGCCACAAGGACAGTGGCAATTTTTAATCATCCTTCTCATCTCAGAGGAGGCGTCCGTTCTTATTTTTAATGAATGTTTATCTGTGCATGTACCTGCACGGAGACAGAGATACAGGGGCTTTGTGAACACTCAGTTAATTTGCCTGTTTCATTTAAATCAGTCTCCTGTGTGCCTCAGGCTGTGGGGAATAAAAGTAGGAGTACTGGCATCCTGTGAGGAAGGCAGACCAGAACCCAGCTGTGGGTCACTGGCCAAGCACAACCCTGCAGGGCAGCAGGCAGGCCCTGCTCCCTCCAACTCTGAGCAGATTTAGCATTTTGGCCTAAAATGATGAGCCCTGTGCTCCACTGCAGCTGCACAAGCACCAAATTGAGAAAATAATCGTGTTTCTCAGTGCAGCTGTAGAAGATTCTTCTTTGATTCCCATGTTAAACCAGCACACCCTGCAGCAAAATGCTGAGGATTTGAGCTGCTTGAATCAGTCATGTCAGAACACCTGAGATTGCTTCTCTGGTCTGCCAGTGGCTGCTACTCCCCATAAACACTATAGGGGAAAAGAACAGGAATGGATGTGCCTGACTGCAGAGATTTGTCCTTGAAAAGCACCTTGAAACCCACACATTTGCTCCTGTATAACTAAAAGGATTCCAAATAAAGAGGTGGGCTCTGTCCCAGTTGTGGAGAACACAGGATCCCAGAATGGTTTGGGTTGGAAGGGATCCTAAAGCCCATCCTGTTTTACCCCCTGCCATGGGCAGGGACACTTCCACTGTCCCAGGGTGCTCCAAGCCCCGTCCAGCCTGGCCTTGGACACTTCCAGGGATCCAGGGGCAGCCCCAGCTTCTCTGGGCAACCTGTGCCAGGGTCCCACCACCCTCCTCCCCCTGGGATGATACTCTGCTCTTGGGGTTTTGGTATTTGCTCTCCATGAGGAGATCCACTTGGAGGATAAAGTAACCTTCCTGGTATCGAAGGGAGCAGATGGGAGATCCCAGAGCAAGGCTCCATGACATCATCCCAAAGTCCATGAGAACCCCTTCCCAGATCACCAGACCAGCCTGCAGCATTGAAGTACACTGGCTTTTTATTCCATGCATTGTTTGCTTTGATAGTCATTCTTGTTTCCATCACTGTACACTGGTCAATACAAAAAAAAAATCAAGTTTGTCTCAGGAATCCACAGAGCAAGGAGGAGGGGATGAACACTACTGGACAGGGCCAAGATGAAATGGGTACTTAACACGACAGTGGGGAGGGCAACATTCAGCTCTGGGAGAAAATCTAGGCTAGTGTTCAGGAGCTGTCAGCAGCCACGAGAACTGGATCAGGGTGCTCGGGATGCTGGAAAGGGAACCCAGAGTTTACTCCGGCCCTGGAATGTGGTGTTACTACAAGGAGTAAGCAGGCTGACATCCACCTCTCAACCCCAGACCCTGCCAGGAGAGGAGTGTGAGGAAGCGCAGCAGAGCTGCCCATACAGCCATGTGGGGACTGTGCAATCCCAGGGAGGTGTCACCAAGGAAAATCCTACAGAACACCCCCCAGAACTGACAGCAGCCATCCTGGGAGTGTGGGGGTGCTGAGCCAGCTCTGCCCGCACACAGCGAGGCCATGGGACCTGTGTGCAGGGCAGGCTGGGGTGACACCTCCCTGGGCGGGGCAAGGGGCTGCCCTAGTGGCTATTCCCAGAGGGATGCAGCGCCGGGGGCAGCGGGTGGAAGCAGCGACGCTGGACTGGAACAGTGCAATGACCCCGGGGTGTGAGAATAGAGCTAAATGTGGCAGCCTGGAGGGGGCAGCTCTGCTTGCTCAGGCTGCAGAACAGGCCAGCATGTCCCCAGGCAAGGATGGGGAGGGATCAGCACATATCCAGAACAGCTGGCCCAGAAGGGTCTCGAAATCCCAACCACCAAAGCTCTGAGCTTCATCCCATGGTGGAGCCTGTGCAGAAACCACAGGTACCCAAACCCTTCTGGAATCTGTTTGTCAGGGACTGGATCACCACAGCTGGAGNGCAATTTTTAATCATCCTTCTCATCTCAGAGGAGGCGTCCGTTCTTATTTTTAATGAATGTTTATCTGTGCATGTACCTGCACGGAGACAGAGATACAGGGGCTTTGTGAACACTCAGTTAATTTGCCTGTTTCATTTAAATCAGTCTCCTGTGTGCCTCAGGCTGTGGGGAATAAAAGTAGGAGTACTGGCATCCTGTGAGGAAGGCAGACCAGAACCCAGCTGTGGGTCACTGGCCAAGCACAACCCTGCAGGGCAGCAGGCAGGCCCTGCTCCCTCCAACTCTGAGCAGATTTAGCATTTTGGCCTAAAATGATGAGCCCTGTGCTCCACTGCAGCTGCACAAGCACCAAATTGAGAAAATAATCGTGTTTCTCAGTGCAGCTGTAGAAGATTCTTCTTTGATTCCCATGTTAAACCAGCACACCCTGCAGCAAAATGCTGAGGATTTGAGCTGCTTGAATCAGTCATGTCAGAACACCTGAGATTGCTTCTCTGGTCTGCCAGTGGCTGCTACTCCCCATAAACACTATAGGGGAAAAGAACAGGAATGGATGTGCCTGACTGCAGAGATTTGTCCTTGAAAAGCACCTTGAAACCCACACATTTGCTCCTGTATAACTAAAAGGATTCCAAATAAAGAGGTGGGCTCTGTCCCAGTTGTGGAGAACACAGGATCCCAGAATGGTTTGGGTTGGAAGGGATCCTAAAGCCCATCCTGTTTTACCCCCTGCCATGGGCAGGGACACTTCCACTGTCCCAGGGTGCTCCAAGCCCCATCCAGCCTGGCCTTGGACACTTCCAGGGATCCAGGGGCAGCCACAGCTTCTCTGGGCAACCTGTGCCAGGGTCCCACCACCCTCCTCCCCCTGGGATGATACTCTGCTCTTGGGGTTTTGGTATTTGCTCTCCATGAGGAGATCCACTTGGAGGATAAAGTAACCTTCCTGGTATCGAAGGGAGCAGATGGGAGATCCCAGAGCAAGGCTCCATGACATCATCCCAAAGTCCATGAGAACCCCTTCCCAGATCACCAGACCAGCCTGCAGCATTGAAGTACACTGGCTTTTTATTCCATGCATTGTTTGCTTTGATAGTCATTCTTGTTTCCATCACTGTACACTGGTCAATACAAAAAAAAAATCAAGTTTGTCTCAGGAATCCACAGAGCAAGGAGGAGGGGATGAACACTACTGGACAGGGCCAAGATGAAATGGGTACTTAACACGACAGTGGGGAGGGCAACATTCAGCTCTGGGAGAAAATCTAGGCTAGTGTTCAGGAGCTGTCAGCAGCCACGAGAACTGGATCAGGGTGCTCGGGATGCTGGAAAGGGAACCCAGAGTTTACTCCGGCCCTGGAATGTGGTGTTACTACAAGGAGTAAGCAGGCTGACATCCACCTCTCAACCCCAGACCCTGCCAGGAGAGGAGTGTGAGGAAGCGCAGCAGAGCTGCCCATACAGCCATGTGGGGACTGTGCAATCCCAGGGAGGTGTCACCAAGGAAAATCCTACAGAACACCCCCCAGAACTGACAGCAGCCATCCTGGGAGTGTGGGGGTGCTGAGCCAGCTCTGCCCGCACACAGCGAGGCCATGGGACCTGTGTGCAGGGCAGGCTGGGGTGACACCTCCCTGGGCGGGGCAAGGGGCTGCCCTAGTGGCTATTCCCAGAGGGATGCAGCGCCGGGGGCAGCGGGTGGAAGCAGCGACGCTGGACTGGAACAGTGCAATGACCCCGGGGTGTGAGAATAGAGCTAAATGTGGCAGCCTGGAGGGGGCAGCTCTGCTTGCTCAGGCTGCAGAACAGGCCAGCATGTCCCCAGGCAAGGATGGGGAGGGATCAGCACATATCCAGAACAGCTGGCCCAGAAGGGTCTCGAAATCCCAACCACCAAAGCTCTGAGCTTCATCCCATGGTGGAGCCTGTGCAGAAACCACAGGTACCCAAACCCTTCTGGAATCTGTTTGTCAGGGACTGGATCACCACAGCTGGAGGCCCTGGGGACAGTGACAGGCCTGAGGTGGGGGAAGCTCTGCTTTGGGGCTGTTTGTGGGACTGCCCAAGGATACCAGTGCTGCCCATGGGTCTCCCAGAGCCTGCCAGGTCTGAGCAGAGACTCCCCAGGGGCACAGAGCTTGGCATCCTCTGCTGGGGACACCGGATGGCAGTTCTCCACCTCTCTTTACACCACAGTCACAGTTCTCCACTGCTAAATTCCCACACCTTGGCCTCAGGCCTCTTCAGTAACCACCTGCACCACCAAACCCCCTCTCACATCACAACAGCAAAGCCATATCTGGCCCTGCTGGCTCCTCCTGCCACTGACCAAGAGACAAAGAACACTGGGGAGGAGAAACGAAGGGTGGGAAGAGAGAGGGAAGGAGCCCAGAAAGAGCTTCACTCCTCACAGGATTCTGCCTCTGCCCAGAGCAGGGTGAGCAGGCCACTCCCTCTCCAGGAGCCTGTTTGGTCCTGCCCCGGTGATCCACTACAAGGACCCACTGCCCGAGGCACCGCCCTCCTCCCTGATGTCATTCTGGATACTCTGGCCAGGAAATGCTGTCACGGTTATTCACTTCGTGATCAATTCAAAAGCCCCTCACTCCCTGACCACCCTTCCCACATTCCCACCAGTTCAGCAGCTGCTGACCATCAGCAACGTGAGCAAACTGCAGCTCTGCCCACAAGGAACCTGACTGCAGCCACCCACCCCTCTGTTCTCTGCCCTGGAGTAACAGCATCCCTGGAGATCACGAGAGCAACTGACAGCCACTGAGCCCAGCTCCTGCTCCCACCCCTCTGGCGAGCAGGGAGAAGGTAACATCACACACAGAGATTACAATTGTGCTAGCGGTGAAGCCAACCTTCTGATCTACAGAAATTATAATAAATAATAAAATAACATCATAACTTAAGATCTGTCTGTAGTCCAGCTACAAAAATTTAAAAATATGGGATAATTTAACTCATACAATACTGCTCTCTGTATAAGTAAGACATTTTCCTTCACTTTGCCATGAGGCTATAAATTACCACAGTTAAGTTCAAACCAATATTTTAACATAAAATGTAAACAAACAAAGCAACAGAAGTACCTGTCCATGGTCCATTCCTGCCGTTCACCTCCGGCTGGCCATGCCAGCCAGCACACTGGGAAGGGCAGAGGGAGAGCTCTTGCAGGGGGACATCAACTAAGGAAGGGGGGGGAACGTGCTCTATCATTTTGTTCTCTTTCAATATTGTTTTAGAAGAGTAGTGTTTGAAGGGAAGGCACTATGAGTTCTATCAGAAAACAAATTTTTCTCATCTGCCAATGCCTCGGCCTGTCACATACCAGTACTATCCTCACTTGCACCTGCAGAGTTTCAGCTTGGAGGAGAAACAGAGGCCTTGGGGCACACCCAAGACACAGCCGCGCCACAGCCATGTCAAGATTCCCTGCACAAGGCCTGCCATGAAGGGCAGGCAGCTGCTAATGCTTCCAAGAATGTACAGTGAATAAGGAGACAGAGCAGGGCTGAAGCTCTTAGCCAGGCCAGTGATTCCCAGTCTTCCCCCTCAACACACAGCCCTCTGCTGGTTCTCGATGCTGCTCTAGGTGAGAGGCTGCTTCTCCCAGTCCACTCCAGGCGTCTCCAGCGTGCTCCCCAGAAGTGCTCGGGCTCTGCGGAATGTGCTTTCCACGCTTTGCAAGTCCTTGCTTGGCCAACACTGAGTTGATTGATTTCTTTGACTGACTGAAACAGACAGGAGGTAAGAGGAGGAAGTAAACTGGGAAATGGCACACCATCTGAGAGAGGTTTCCCTGCTCAGCTGGAGATTGACACTCCCAGAGTGAAGCAAGGATGGTGGTAAGAAGTGCTCTGATACCAATTCTCAAGAGGACGAGGTTAGAATACATTTGCAGGATCTCACAACAAAATGCTGATTAAAAAAAGAAACTAAAAATCCTTAAAATAAAACCCATCATTACATTCCTGGGGATGTATCGACTCAGAAGACCCTGGATGTTAGCACCTCAGTACCAGTTTTCTCCAGGAACATGTCCACCTTCTGATTAAAAATGACCCAGCTGGTTATACTGAAAACACTTTGTTCACAGGTGACCCTACAGTCAGGTCTTTTTTCTGCTTTTCCTCATTTGATAAGACTGAGTGGTTTAGTTTTCTTGATCTGTTCTCCAATCTTCAGGGCCACAAGGCCTGGTCCCCTGTGCAAGCAGCAAGAGAATCCCCCGCGTCTGTACACAAAGCTGTCCAGGCAGGACTCCCAGGATGTTTCTCCATAGTGTGCTTGCTTTCTGAACTTTTTTTTTTTTTGCAACAAGTCTGTGTGTCTATAAATACAATCCACTCTTTACAGTAAAAAGTGTTAAAATGTCAAAAAAATAAATATCCATGTTACAGTAACTAGATTATTCAATAAAATACATCCCTGCCATTCTTGATTGAAATGCTCAAAGAGAATTAATTTCATTTGGACATTTTCCAGAGATTCGGGTTATTGCAAATCACTCCTGGGGTGGGAAGGAGAAGCATCTTCTCTTCCTGTAAAGTGTGATGAAGGGGAATGAAGTGGAATCTCAGGGAAATCAAAATGCCAGTACCAGGAAGCTTTGGGGGAGATCTGTATTACCAAGTAGCAGAGCTGCAGGGCTTATTGGTCCTGACCGTGGCATCAGAACACTCCCCTTCAGAAGAATCACAGTCTGATTCTCCAAACTGTGGTGGGTTCTGCAAGACAAAAGGAAAGGGAGAGACTTGAGCACCATTCCTGTATTGCACATCACCCACACATCCCAGTCTGTCACAGCAGCCAGGCAAAGGTCACCACCTGCAGAGGAGGAGGGTGGCACACATGGGAGAGGGCACAGCACGCGACTGCCCCACCAAAGGTCACTTGTCTCCCCTAAGAGAGAGGACAGCACAGAAATACCTGGTCAGAGCACCCCCAAACACAGGGTTATGAGGAGATTGTGCAGCAGGCTCTGCCCAACCCGTCCCAAGCACTTGAAAGCCAGAGAAAGGAAGAAATTCATCCCAGCTTTGTCAGCAAGGCATGGATATGTCTGAGGCAGTTTTTATCCCCTCCATTTCATTATGTATTTTTATCCCCTTAATGCAACTGCAAATCTGATGGCCTCTCAAGATCACACTCATCTTGACCAGCACATCATGTTCAGCTTTGTGCTACTTTCCCCCACCCACTCTTCTGCCAAGCAGAAGGAAGATTGGGTATTGCAGCAGCTGCTTTGCTGTAATACACCTACCACAGCATTTTCTAGACAGTGTTCCAACTCTCTGGCCCTTGGATTCCTTTCCACAACATTTATGTAGCTTTTTTCCACTGAGTGGAAGGGTGAGGGGATAACCAACTCACCTCACAGCTGTGTTCATCTGCACAAAGTTTGCCCAGAGACATCTGAGTCTTGACCCTCCGCACAGCACACTCTTTGTCCGAAAGCCCATCCGACTGCGTGGAGATTTCAATGGGGATCTCTGGAGTCTGGGACAACATGTCCTCCAGCTTCTCAGCCAGCTCATCCTCCAGCTTGGTGGCCAGCTCATCCGGGCTGTTCGAGTGGTCGCTTGTGTTCCCCTCCTCTCCATCCGACACGGAGAAGTTCTCAGAGCTGAAGGTTGAGTAGGACTGGCAGCTACTGATGCAGCGGTGGGGTCTGCAAACAGGGAGAGAACGTCAGTGTTCACCTTGGATGACAGTCAGGGAACTTCCTGGGTGCTGTGCTCACTGCTCTGCTACATTAAGCCTTGTGGAGTGCCTTCCACATCCTGGAGCTACGGAATTCTACCCGTTCTGAGTGATTTAGTTCAAGACCTGCATCTTTAAATTCATCTGTTCTTATTTGGCCTTGTCTGACATGTCCATATTAGCTGATCTGCCCTGGAGCATCACACGGAACAGGCAATTTGTCCTCCTAATCTTCCAAGTTAGTAAATCACAGAGGAAACACAGGAACTGTACGAGTCACATAACTCATCCAGCTCAGCATTCTGCCTTCAACCCCAGGCAGGGAGGAATAATTTGGGAGACGTATGAGAATAGGGTACACAGACAGAGCCTGCTTTCTCCTGGCATCTCTTCCTGGCTTGTACCATTCAGCAGATCTGACTTCCCAGCAGAAGCTCAAACCCAGATGACAATGCTAACATTCACTGATGGATTTGTGCTCCAGAAATTCAGCACTTAGGCTCTTCACGGTCTGATTTCCACAGCACACCTTGAAAATGAACTCCACATCTGAAAATGTTCTGGATGGAAAAAGCACTTCCTTTTGTTCATTTTCAAGCCCTGTTTGCTTCACTGGTTGCCCCTAGCATGAATGTGAAGAATCATTCCTTGTCTATTTTCTCCACATAAATTACAATTTCATGCACCTCCAGTGTTGCCTCTCCTCCTGCTAGAGAAACATTTCACATGGGCTTAATCTCTTCTTCTACAGAAACCATCCCTAACCATTCTTGTCACACTTCTCAGTACCCTTCCAAATTTCACCGTCATCTTTGAGCTGGGACAATAAAGGGGGCATTAGGATTTAAGCTTCAGGTGTGCTGTGGATGCACACAACAGGAGACAAGACATTTTCTTCTCTGCTCCTTTGAATCAAACCTTGAACCTGTTCGCCCACTGGATCACTCCTGCACTTCAAGCAGCTGCTTTCATGAAGCTACAGCACCAAGTCCATGACGACTTTCCTGAGCACAGGACTGTAAATTCTGCTGTTCCCCAGGCCTATGTAGGAACACTCCCCCTAAGTCTTATTTTACAGACAACACCATCAAATTTGATCTGCTGTTGTCACTTAGCTCTGCAATCTTATCCAAATTCAGCTACAAAGGTGCTGGGCTGGAGTCTTCCCCACTGCAAGAACAATTAATAAACAAAACTGGGAATAGCCCACAAAGGGCTCCCACATCCACCAAGTCTGATCCTGGTGAAACAGATGCAGCATCTCATTTATAGAGGCAGAATGATGTTATTATGTGTGATAAAGTTGTGCTGCAAACAGCCTGCAGCAGAAAAGCTGGGCCAGAGAGAACATCTCAGGATGGGCTGGAACAGCGAGTGGACATGAGGGATCAGCTCAGGGTGCATGGGACACACTGAATGGGATTCTGTTCTTTTGCCAGCACCTTCACCAGTTTCAGTGCTGGTGTGCAGCTGCTATGAGAGTTCTCCTCAGTTTTGTCCCACCAAAGAAAGATTAGAGTGAATTCACCTTTTACCTTTGTCTACGAGGAAACTCCACTTCACTGTCAACTTCGCCCTCCTCCTCTTCCGATGACTCATCCCCGCTCTGGCAGAAAACAAGGACAAAAAGGGTGTCACATTTGGGGAAGTTCAAACATGGCTGACCCTTGGTCCTCTAGGACAAAGTCTGGAGACAAAACAGCGCAAAAATCTACAGGCTGCAAGAATCTAGACCAGAAAACAGCCTATGCGTCAGGAACGCTGACTCAGACTACCAGAAGGTTGTTTCAAAGGCTGCTATTCCCAAATCTGGAGTGACTGACTGGGAAATACACTGGAGTATTTCAGCAGGTATGGAGTACAGAACGTTCCAGATCCTCACTGAAGCAAATCAAGTAATTAGTGTCACATGGAAACCCACATAAATTATGGAGGTGATTTGGCACTCTTGGCTTTACCCTCTTCTACCACAGCCCATCAACAGAGCAGGATGGAGGATGACACAGCCTTTGCCAATGGGTTTCACCAACTACGAGAACTTGGGATTTGTTTCATGCCTCAGTGAGCACGGAGCCTTTTATTCTCCTTCTCCTATCCAAATCTACCCCCACACTGTTGTTTTTTTACAGCTGCCTTCTATCCTATGCAACCTGTCAGCCCTTCATTCAGATTAAGCCTTTATCTCATCCCATCCCCTTGTCTTACAAGGTCCTACTCCCATCCCATGCTGGGGCCAAACCACACTCTTGGTCTGGTAATTATGCTGTTTTCCTTGACTCTTCCAACCAGGCCCAGTTTTCCTGCTCTTTGAACTCAGACTGGTTCTTACTTCTCTCACCACCTGGACGGAAACAGGAGGAACAAAGAGCTGCTTCTGTACAACTGTGCCATAATCTCCTTTTTACTCTTGCAAAACCTTCACAAAATACAGAACTATGACTTTCAGTGTAGGGGGACAATTTCTGGCAGGTGCAGCAAAAGGGATGTCCTCAAGACCACGGCAAATGTTGAATCTTTGCCCATCACAATCACAGCAGCACCACAGAATCTCAAAGAAACTCTCACGTGATATTACAGTACAATTTAAAGAATGCATTTAACTTAAAGAATGCATTTATCCCTTCTTCCGAAGGAGAAAGGCTTGAAAGCATTTTGGAACTGTTTCAGCATCTAAAATTCAGCAGAACCAGTTGCAGCTCAAACCAACTGGCCAAAGCGCACGTAACAGAACCGGGCCCTACTAAAACCACATCTTCAAACCGCAGTGCTCCGTCCTCACCTTCTGGAGGGATCTCGCTTTGCAGGGCAGCCCTGAGGAAGCCAAGTGCTGCGGAGTGCCCAGGGCGGACGCCGCCGTGCCCTGCTCCTCCAGCTTCTCCATGAACTGCGCGCTCTCGTAGAGGGAGGCGGACGCCGGGGACTGGGGGCGGCTCCCCCCCGTTTCAACAGCCGCCATCTGTGCCTGGCCACTGTCCTCGTCCCTGCACTGCAGGCAGGGGTCGTAGGGCTCCGCGGGGCAGCACTCCCAGCGCTCGGCCGTGCTGTCCTGGCTGGCCCGGCCGCGGCGGCAGTCGGCCTCCATGGCGGTGGAGATGAGGTCGGGGCTGGAGCCGGACACGCGGCGCTGGGCGTGGTTGCTGAGGGGGCTGCGCAGCGCGGCCGCGGGGCCGAAGTACCGCAGGTTGTTGGCGCAGGTGGCGATGTCCTGCCCGTGGGCGTGCAGCCGCGAGTGCTGCCCNNNNGAGTGCTGCCCGTGGCCGGGCTGCTGCGGCGCTCCGGGGGCGTGGGGAGGGCCAGGCTGGGGGGCATCGTCTTGCGCTGGCTGGTTTTTCAAGATCCCTGCAAATTCATTGTAGCTGCCTTTGCTGTTCCCCCGGCGGTGCCGGGGCTTGCTGCGGTACCGGCTTTTGCCGCTCAGGGTTGACATCTTGGGACTTCCTGAGACTGGTGAGCCGTTGGATGCTGCTTCTGTGCTGGGTATGCCCTCTGACTTCAGCAGATCTGGCCTGGGAGACAGGGAGAAGAAGTTACATGTCAAGTCACAGACAAAGAAGGGACACTGGCCCACAGCCAGGACGAAGAGGCACCTGGAGCCAAAAGAACACTGCTTCCTAAATTCTGCAGGCTGCTCCCCCTTTCAGCTGCCCGACTCCTGCATTTTGGTCCCTGTGATTCTCTTCACTCAATGTCCTTTCCATTCAGCCCATCCTGTTTTACACTCTCATCTTCCTTTTTTTTCCAGTAGCTGTCACATGCTCTCCTTTTCCGCTCTTATTTTGATGTTCTCTCCCAAAATAGCTCCCTCCCAGCACCTTGGGGTAGAGCATGGCTCTCACTCTGTGCATGAACAATGATGGTGATCAGGCTGCTTATCTAAGAACCATGTGGGGATATTAATTCAGAAGTGATTATTCACTGGTAATCAGGACTAACTCCTGGATATTGCCAAAAGAGTAAAGACTAAGACAATTCCTCTAGAAAAAAATAATCTCCCTATCGAAAAGTCATGCAGAAGAGAAGTAACTGAAAGGACAGCATGAATTCCCAAATCTCAAATCCCAAATTAATTCCTCAACAATGAATTCATCCTTCCTGAGACCTGCCTGATTTCCACAATCCCTTGCCCTGCTTATTCCCATCCAAGTCAAGGATGATCTTGAACAACTAGGAATTTGAGAAAACACAAAAGATACTTCCTGTCCAAGCACCATCATCTGCTCAAAAATCACATGGGCCAACAATTCATTCATTCAACCAACACATCCTGTGATTCTTGGTTCCACAGAGCTGCCCAGGTGGTAGGGATGGCAGGACTCATCCCTTTCACCCCAAGATAATTAAACAATTATGGTTCTGAGGATCAGATCAGGCTCAAGTGTGAAACCCCTTTGTCCCACCCTGCATTTCATCAAGCTCAAAGAGAAGGAACTGCCCAGTGGGGATCTACCACGGGCTCTGGCACAGGACTGGGTTGTTACTTCTCACCGTTTGGCCTGGCTGCCTGGTTTATGGGAGACTCCTTTCCTCTTCATCAACTTCTCCACTGTATTGGGGTGGATTATTGGTCTGACTGGGTGGCGTTTGTAAGTCCCAGGATATTTCTTTTCCACTGCTTGTTCCCTCCTGAAACATCAGGGAAAGAAAAAGAAAAGAAAACCACATCAGTTGTCTCTCTCTCCACCTGCTGCTCCCGCTGGACAGAACGGGCTCTGCAGGGAACACGCTGCAGGCCTGATTGCTCTGCTGGGAAAGGACACAGCCACTTCTAAATTCCTTCTGCAGGCATCAGGGACAGGGCCCTGGAACACAGTCCAGGAGCAGCACTGCTGTCCCCTTCACACATGGGCCAAAGGATGCCAGCACTAAATGGGAAGGTGCCTTTCTCCAAGTCAGTAACCACTGAGAGTGCAGGAATTCCCTCCAAAGAGACCTCTCCCTGCTCACCAGCAATTCCCTAACCTCTGTAGTCTGTCAGGGGACACTAAACCTACGAGTGCCACTATCCAGTTAGGAAATGAAGTGCTGTTTGTGCCCTGCTGTGTGCAGACTGCCACGTCCACGTCCCCACTCCCAGACACGTACTTGATGAGCTCCTTCTCCCGCACCTCCAGCTGCAGCATGATCGCACTGAGCTCCATGTACAGGTTATTGGCCCGCTCCAGCTTCCTCTCATAGTGCTCACGGATGTCTAGTGCGTGTCTGAAAGGCAGAAAAGGCTTTACTCCAGCCTGACTTCCATGGACCAAGAGAACAAAATGAGGAAAAGTACAGGTTCTTTAGGAAAAGGCCTTTTAAAAGTCAAATTTCCCAGCTGTACTGCACTGAATCCAAGATACAGCTAACAGTGAATGATGATTGATTAAGAGTCTGACACAGCCATAAATCATGGTATGGTTTAGAAAGTGTTTAACAGCCTTGAAAGAGTGGCAACACTTCTCCCTAGAAGAGCTGCAAATGCCTCACACACACCCAGGAGCCCTCTGGCCAAGCCCTGATCAGCCTGTTTGCACAGAGAAGGGGCAAACCACCCTCTACAGAAAAAGGAAAGCAGCCATGTGTCTGTATTTCTATAACAGCAGGGTGTCCCCACAGCTCCAGTACAGCTGAAAGGTGTGGCCACCCAAAGCTCCCTGGGGACAGGCAACACGTCACAAACACTGCACCAAATTGCCTGGCCAAGGGCCCCTTTGGCTCCTCAGGTTTGACACAGAACTGCTTCTTAGAGTTTTATGTTTCTCTGTCTACTGTATTTGCAAATTTGTATCACAGGAGGAAACACTTTCCCTTGTTTAAATAAACCTGCTTTCATTTTTAAGCTGGTCTATTGTTTAAAATGCATTTCAGTGGGCTGTTCATATGAAGTATGTTCACTTCTCTGGAATAACTAACCCAAAGAAAGTATCAGGGCAGAGAAAGCTCACAGCCAACCTCAGGACGGATTTCCCACTGAGATGGAAGCATCTGCTTCAGTGCTGTTACCACAAACACCAATTCTCAGGCAGAAATATTCCCTGGAAAACACACAAGCCTTTGCCACCTTGTCTGGAGCAAACTGTTGAGACTGCCGAAGGGCAGAGACAGCTCCCATTGCTTCTCTCCAGCTCCCCATCAGCCAAGCAGTGCTCATGGCCTAGGCCATGCCCATGGGAATTCTGGTTTCCAGGTTCACAAGGAATCTAGGCTGCCCAAATTTATACCATCAGGAATACTGGGTCCTGTTTTGGGAACCTCAGTACAAGAGGAGAATAAAAGGAGTCAGGGGCTGAAGCAGGAGGCCCTGTGAGGACTAGCTGAGGGCTCATTTAGCTGGGAAAGGAAGGCTAGATGAGAAAAGCAAACTAAACACAAAAGACTGTGAACAGACCTCAGCTCTTCTCTTCGACGGCGAATCAATTCCTCATCCAGCCGGTGGATACAAGTTCCTTCACTTTTAATTTTCTCAAAATGTTTCTTCACTTCTTCTCTCCATTCAGCCTAGGAAAGCAATTTACTTTTAGCTATTTACAGAGAATTGGGATCTGTAGGTACACCACAAAAAACCTCTTGGGCAATGTTCTTTGTGTCTGCAGAAAATTATAGCTTTGAGTTGAAAATTTCTGTTAGCTGAATTATTTTGGGTAACAACACTGCAGCACATTTAGTGCCAGCATATTCAAGTTGTATTTACAATTTTGTGCTCCACACAGAGAATTCAAAATATATCTGCATTTTCTAAGGAATATTATTTTAAATTCCTAGAGTTCTTTTTGTCCAAAGAGAACATCTTCTTTACTTCTGGCAGGGAAAATAAGTAGAAAGGCTCATTATTTTGAAAGCTGATGATGCCTGTCTAGAGTGATACTCTATTTGCCCCTTGAAGCCCTGGTTCCTGCAGCAAAAGTCTCAGCTTGCGAAAGTTTGGCTAAAAGATTTTCAAACACCCATCAGGTTGCTCCTCCCCAAGAATCAAACAGAAATAACGGATCCAGACTTTATCTACTCAATGCACCCTCCAAAATCAGATCCTTGGAGCTAATTCCAGCACTCACAGGCTACAGCCTTTCCCCAGTTACCTGGGATTTGAAGTAGGTTTCCTGAGGAGTAGCCAGCACATCAGCAGAGGCGATGTCCAGGTGCATCAGTGTCTGCCGGAAGGACGGACGGTTCCGGGGCTTGCTCTGCCTGAACCAAAACAGAAACAGCCAGGGGTGAGGTGAGGCATGGGCACTGCCAGCCCCTCCCGCCCCTCTGGGCTGAGGCATGGGCACTGCCAGCCCCTCCCGCCCCTCTGGGCTGAGGCATGGGCACTGCCAGCCTCTCCCACCCTTCTGGGCTGAGGCACGGGCACTGCCAGCCCCTCCTGCCCTTCTGGGCTGAGGCACGGGCACTGCCAGCCCCTCTCACCCTTCTGAAAGGTTTCACTAGATCCTATTCTCTCAACCAAGC
>VXBQ01010246.1:570058-630026 GCA_013400175.1 Phainopepla nitens
TCTGGGCTGAGGCATGGGCACTGCCAGCCCCTCCCGCCCTTCTGGGCTGAGGCATGGGCACTGCCAGCCTCTCCTGCCCCTCTGGGCTGAGGCATGGGCACTGCCAGCCCCTCCTGCCCTTCTGGGCTGAGGCATGGGCACTGCCAGCCCCTCCTGCCCCTCTGGGCTGAGGCATGGGCACTGCCAGCCCCTCCTGCCCTTCTGGGCTGAGGCACGGGCACTGCCAGCCCCTCTCACCCTTCTGAAAGGTTTCACTAGATCCTATTCTCTCAACCAAGCAGCTGACAGGTTAGAGCAAAGGAGTTTTTCTGGTTTTCTCTTTTGCTGAATTTAATTGTGCTAGAGGTGGTTTGTGATGACCCATTCCGAAGAAATGAAAGAGGTGCAAAATGTTTAAGACCAGAAAATGCAACTACAGAGTGAAAGATAGGAACAGTTTCAGTATCTATCCTAACTTGCTTGTGAAGAAGAACATACTTTGGTTTGCTGTCCCATCAATTTCCAAATTTTGTAATGGGAAGACTCGATCTCGTAGAAATGAAAACTTATATTCAGGGTGTTCCTGAATAGAACTAAAAACCAGAAAAAATAGAACTAAAGAACTAAAGGTCTGTGAGTTGTCACACAGCACATGCCTGAGTACTGCAATGCACTGAACAGCCCTAAACATTACAGAAAAGTACAAAAACGTTTCGATTTTGAGAAAAAGGACCAGCACTTGAGTTTCAGGACTGAATCCACCTTGCACAGGGCAAGAGCAGCTTCTTGAGCCTCCTCTCCCCTACCAACCACCTCCTTCCACTAGGTGGGGATACAAGTGTTTGTAGGTACTCCGTTGTACTGAGCTGCACAAGCTGCCACAGCCAGACTGCTGCAGCTCAGGCTAAGCAGCCACTGCGAAAGATCCACACATGCTCTGGCCTGGTGTCTCCTATGTGTCATGGGGAGGATGTCTGGAAAAATCCATGGAGTGGGAAAATGCTGGAAGACCCTTTACACTGGGTCAAGATGTAATTACAAAGACAAAGCATCAATACCAATCCCAAGACAAAGAATTTCAACTCTAATCTGGTACATGGAGGAAACTAAAGGCATTTTCCATATCTGAACCTGGACTATCTGTGTTCCAGACAGAAAACTCATATTTCTCTTTCTCCAGTCCAAAAGCCAGTTGCTTACCAGGGGAAAAATCCGTTTCCCTCACTCTGGATGTGGCCCTAAAGAATTTTACCCCTACTTTCCTTCCAGCTCCTTTTGTCTTCCCACAGAGCCACCTTTTATCCCCTACTTTGCTGCAGCAGAGCAACACTCTCTGCAAAGGCTCCTGAAGATGTCCTGGGGTCCAGGCCTGCTGCCACAATGAAGCAGAAACCAAAATGTTAAAACTTACTGCTGTCAGGACAAGTGTGAAAGTATCCAAGAGCCCTCTGCTAAGGGCTGACCTGACCTTCACGAGTTTTGCTGGTAGCCAGCCCCAGGTCTGTGCTGTGTGGGGTTCAGGCTCTTACCAGGTTTGCTTCATGAGGATTTTGAAGCCATCTGGGCAGGTGGAAGGGACAGGAAGGTGAAGGCTGTTACTGCCCACTCCCCAGATGATGGCCGAAGAGTCCACGTCCTTGTAGGGAATCTCTCCTGTGAGCAGCTCCCACAAAACCACCCCAAATGACCTGATGAAGAAATAAACAGGATAAATCGAGTTCACACAGAGGTTGTTAACAAAAACATCTAGAGCTTGAAAGAAACAGTTTGTTGGGCAAAACAGGGAAAATAGGGATGTCTAGTCTGAAGCTGCAAGTAAGTGCAACAGTGGTTTTTCACACACCAGGTAACTCCTCTGCTCCAGCACTGGGCTGAGCACAAAACCACACTGGTTTCCAACCACCCTTTCCTGCTTCTTTGTGAGATTTTAAAGATCCCAAAAGTACATTTTCTGTACAGATTAAGTCCTGCTCCTGTTAAATTAAAAGACTCCAAAGTCTACTCTCAGATAGACTTTGGACTGTTCTTGCTGGTAAGAACAGATGATTGACTGCACAGACTAACAAGAGTCTTACAGAAACAACACAACAAAGGTTTTGTGGCTTTTTTACATTTCATTTAAGTGGTTTTGTTTTCTTTTCCCTAACCAAAGGCTCCCTCTGCTGTTACCTGTAGTCCCAGGTAAGAGTTTCAAGGTTTGAGACAGCACTACAACTACTGCAACACAGAAATTAGGAAACAAATGCTACTTGCACAAATGTCAGTACCAAAAGCACATGAGGTTCTCATCTGATATTCCTTTTGTTCTGAAGAAAGGAAGGATAAAGCAAAAAAAAAAAAATCAAGAGAACTCAGTCAGGGAAAGAACCTCCTACAAGAACTGAAAGATGTAGGTAAGAAAATTCACTTTCCTTAGTGAAATTAAAAGAAAGAACCAAAACTTTAATTTTTAACAGCAAGCACTTGTTTTGTATACAATTATCACCCAATAAAACACCAAAGAAACACCAAACCAGTCAATACAAAGGTAAGCAAAATGCTGCTGAGAACCACCACCACTGTTACTGCATGTCAACAACTGGGCTGTGATACAGGTGAGGCACAACCCTCTCCATTTCCAAGCCAGACATGCCACATCACTCCATTTGTCCCATTCCTCTGTGGGACACCAACCCCGCCAAGCTGGAGACTACAGCCAGGTGAAAGGTGAGAAGGGTGTTTCTGGCTTGTACCAATATCCAGTGATTTTATTAAGTACAGAAGAACTTCTAAGAAACAAAGTACCAGATCTGAACAACCATCATGCAGGAAACAACTTCATGTGAAAAACACTGCACTTTTAAAGCCCATTGGCTTCAAATAATGTGCAAAAAAAACCCAAAAAAACCCAACAAACAAGCAGAATTTGAGTATTTCTTGCCTCAAAATCCTTTTTTGTGGGCTGCAGGAAAGCAAGGATCCAGGAGTTTGGACAAACTACCAGGCAAAGCTCATCTGCTTTCATATTTGTTATGACTAAGAACTGACAAAGGATTTCCAAGACTCCTGATAAGATTATAGATTTATTTTTCTGCATGCTGTTAGAGATGAGAGAGAGCAGACATATAAGCAGCTGAGGAACTGTTCTCATTTGTTGGCAGCATTTATGAACATCATTTTTATTCCTTTTGAGGGAGGAATGGATGGCAAGGGAGAGTCTGAACAATCACCACTGTTGTGAACTCCAGATGAACTGGAGCAACATCTCCAAGTCACTGAGGAAAGGAGCAAAGGTTTTATTGGACAGGATGTTCTGTGAAATATTCCTGAACATAAACCACTCTAAAGGACAGCAAGCTGAGGGTGGAAATCCAGCACTGCTCGTCCTCACAATCCCATGATTCAAAGGGAGGGGTTCAGCAGACAAATGCTGGGTGTGTTCTCTTTGCAGAACAACCCAAGGGTTCCTCCCAGAGGAGCCGGCTGCGCCGTGACCTGGTCATCCAAAATAAACACACAGGACACCGTGGGCACAAGAGCAGCTGCACACCACAGGTAACACCACCTTGCCTGCAGGAAATCTTGCCCTTCAAGTCAAGCCCAGGCCCGAGCTACAACTCCAGCAGCAGCTCCTGACTCCACCACACCCCGGACCACTCGTGGCTTTGTCCAGCAGCTCCCTGCCCTGCCAGGGAAGGAGCAGCATCTGAAGCTGAAAAACCACAGGAAGCAAAATCCCTCCTGGCTGTAAAGCAGTGAGAAGGGCATTTGTCCTGGCTGCTGACATTTAATATGCAGAAATAATGAGGCAGAAACAGAGATGCAGTTCCCTTGAGGGCTCTGAAACCTGTGGAGAAGCTTCCCAAAGGAACTGCAAGGCTGAGCCCTCTCAAGCATCTTTAATAGCACAGAGACTGAACCGTTCCTTGTGTTCTTTTGGACACAGAGCATGTTCCACATCCACGGAAACAGGTTCCAAAACTCTTACAACCTATCCTGGTTTCCTCCCTCTTGGATCTGGGATTGGATTCACTGGACTGTAATCCCGGGGCTGCCCACACAACAACTGTGTGGTGTGCAGGAAGCACAGAGGGGTGGGGAGCAGAGCAGGGGCCTCCCCACAGCTCCAGCGTGGCCCTGCAGAGGGGCAGAAGTGATGGAAAACCACCCTGGCTGTGGAGGCTGCTGAGGGGTCCCTGAGCACAGCACTGGGAGAAAGCTCTGGGCTGGATAACAACACAGGGAAGAATTTCTGCATTTGCTGCCCACAAGACACGGATTGTCTGCACTGAGCCTTAGCTGGAACCTGCAGGGCAGCACGCAGCCAGCACATCTGTGTTATTTCCCTTTCCATCAGAGCCCACAAAGCTCAGGGCACCAGGCAGAAGGAGAAAGGAACAGCCCATCACAGAGCAAATCATGCTCAGGCAGAGGATGAGGAAAGGACGTGAAAAGTGCTGGGAAAGCCAGGGACTGAACAGAAGGTGAAGGTACCTGACCATGAACAGGACTCACCAGATGTCCACCTTCTCAGAGACGGGCTCGTTCCGTATCACCTCCGGGGCCATCCACGCCACTGTCCCCGCAAAGGACATTTTGGTACTTTTATCACTGAGCTCTTTAGATGTACCAAAATCTGAAATCTTTACTGCATCTGTGTGTGTAACCAAAACACTGAAGAAAGGAAAATAAAGAAGCAGTCAGCATTCTGTGATTTTTCTTGCACCACAACAGCCACCAGAGTAAATCCCTTCTAAATCAATTCAACCTGTTGATGAGGCCACACTGGTCACAAGTGCAGTACAATAGAAAACATCTTGTATTTTCCCCAATAAAAGCTCTCACTCTCTTTTGGGTGGTTGTGTTTTGTGCCTTAAATGCATTTCTTAATGTTACAAGTCAAAAATCAATCTCAATAAAACTGCAAATTAACAAGTAACTGAGGATCCTGAGGCAAAGCTGTACTTGAAACTGTTCTGTAAATCATCTAAAAGCATTATCTTAATGCACTGTCACGGACTAAAGAAGTAATAAACATCTAGGGAATAAAAATATAAAGAATCCAGAACATTTTAGTCAGAAAGCAACAGAGAAATGAGGAAGACACATTCCAGAAAACCAGGGAAATAACAGAAGAATAAGAAGGAAAAATAAAAAGGTAGGAGGCAACAGAATATCCCACTTTCCAAAAAGACCAGATATCGTCAAATCATTAAATATTTCCTGACTCTTATTTATCACAGAAGATACCAGTAAAATTTCCCCTCCTGTTAAGTGCCAACAAGTTGCAATAGTTTCACGCTCATTCGTTGTGAGTCAACATGGGGGAAAAAAATAGCAGAGCCTTTTGACCAAACTTTAAACTATTTCTCAAGAAAAGGAAAAAATAGCCCCAGCTGGGAGATGCTTAAGTATCTGAGACTCACTTTGGTGACTTGAGGTCTCGATGGATGATTTTGTGGAGGTGCAGGTAGTTCATGCCACTGGCAATCCCCGTGGACCAGTCCACCAGCAGCCGGGGGGTGACCTTCCTGCCGGCCCGCAGGACCTCGTAGAGCTGCCCGTGGGCACAGTACTCCATGATGATGCAGTAGCACGGGGCCTGGGTGCAAACTCCCCTGTCAAAGACAACACATAGTGAGGAGTGCCAGACAGACAACTGGACAGCAAGGGTGACCACCACCTTGTCCTAGACACAGCTTAGCTCCCGGATTGTAAAAACCCTCCCAGAGAACTTGAGCGAACGGCTCCTGCCTGGACAAAGCTCCTGACAAGGGTCACAACCTACTTGAAGGCGATGATGTTGGGATGCTTGAGCTTCCGCAGGTGCTTGATGTCCGTCTCGTTCTGATCCCTCACTTTCTTGATGGCCACCTCCTCTGCCCGGAACTTCCCCAGGAAGACAGCTCCCTGTGCCCCGCTGCCCAGCCACTGCAGCTCCGAGATCTCCTCGAACGGCACCTCCCACGTGTCTGGGCACAGGTGAAAACACGGGAAATGGAAAAGGTCAAGGCCATGAAAACTGTCAGAGCACACCAGGGCAGCACCTGCCACCTCCTGCACCACAGTGTGGGCTCTTCTCCGGGGAGCAGGTGACATCTTCTCCTGGCACAGCTGAGGCACACACCACGTGTGCTCAGCCCCAACAGCCCCTTCAGCCATCCCAGCCACCTCCAGCCTGCTCATTCCCATCCTTCCAGCTGCTTTTTCACTACCTGCTAACCACTTGTGTGAGCCACTCCAGCTTGGGAGGCAGCAATTTACCATACCAGGGACCCTGAATTGGCAATTTTGGGAGGAGATCCTCTACCCAACACTGAACAAGGTGCATGACTCCATTGAAAAGCATAGATTAGAAGAAACATTTAACATTCACAAGTGATATAAAAAATACTGAGGGTCTTTTTCACTCCCTGAAATAAACAAAAATAGGAAATAAAAGTCAGAGATGGCAGACTGTAAAACACAGAGCAGCAACCACCAAGACAGCCAACACAAAGCACAGCAACCACCAGCAGCAGGCACAGAAATGAGTCCTTCCCACATCAACATTGTGTGTATCAGTGTCAAACAGGCAAAACAACCTTAAGCAATTCCTCCTCTTTGGTACCCACACACCATGTGTGATGGATACACCATTATCTAGAGATAGTGCTGGAGTGGTCCAGTGGCACTGCATAAACTGCTTCAAGAGAGCTGCACCCATCAGAACAGCAAGCCCTGTTCCCTGCCAGTGACCTTAAAATTACCTTAAATCTGACAAACAGCAGGATAAAAAGCAGGATAAAAAGCAGGCAATTGCTTACTTATTGTAACTCAATAAAGATCTAAGTTTGGAGAATAAATTATTTAGCAGCAAATCCAACAAGTAAGCCACTGATTTCTGAAATGAAAGGAAGCCACACCTGTACAGATCTCTGTTTCAGATGACTACAAAGGTGTGTCCTGGTCTCATCCAGACTCCGAGCCTTTGGGATGTTCCCAGGGCTGCAGCTGGGATCATGCCAAAGTGTCCATTCTAGATACTGTTATCACTGAAGGGAAACCTGTACATCCCAACTGCCGGTGGGCTGATCCCAGTTCAGAGCTTTCCTGGGGATCATTCCTGCGACAGGCAGGCCGTGGCTCCTGTTTCCTGTTGAGCAAGTGCTCCCCAGGCACGGCCATGGACAAGCAGCTCCCCCCCAGAGCCAGACCCCAGCACTCCTTCTGCTCACTGAACTAAAAACAAAAACATTGCTCATCCACAGCAGAAATTCCCTCTGCCCTGGAGGGCAGAGTTCAACCCCCAGCACATGTTCCTTCCCAGACACAAGGCTATTTTCCATACTCATGGATCCACTCACAGCTCTGAACATAAACTGGCATTTAAGTCTTTGGACATTTAAACACTAAAAGATTTTAAATAAGGAAAATAATTAGATAATTAATCAAACTAATTAATTCATTGATTCATAGTTAAATCAAGAAGATCTGTATTTCTATTTAATTCAAAAATGCATCACTCCTGAAAGGAGGTGGCAACTAGAAGTGAATTTTGAGCATGTTGATGAACGGTATTTTTATACCAGCAATATAGAAACTATTCTGTTGTACTATTTCTGTTGAAATAGTTGTTTCTTTCATAGAATCATGAATGGACTGGGGTGGAAGGCATCTAAAAGCCCATCCAGTCCCACCCCCTGCCATGGGCAGGGACACCTTCCACTATCCCAGCTTGCTCCAAGCCCTGTGCAACCCGGCCTTGGGCACTTCCAGGGATCCAGGGACAGCCACAGCTTCTCTGAGCAACTGTGCCAGGGCCTCAGCACCCTCACAGGGTAGAATTTCTCTCCAGTATCCCATCTATCCCTGCTCTCTGGCAGTGGGAAGCCATTCCCTGTTGTCCAAAGTCTCTTTCCATTCTTACCTGTGGGAAGTCTGTCTTTCCTGTACAGGACACAGAACATTCATGTTCATTTCCAGGAAGCATCTACAGTTTGTGAGCAGCAATAGATAACTGTATCATCTTGCAACCCTAGTTTGCTCCTAATATTCCCTATCAGGTAGTATTACCTTCCTCCAATATTCCCTCTGCAATGGCAAAGGCTGAGTGAAGCTGTAAACAAAGTAAGCAAAAGTTCATGTGGTTCTTTCTGCAAAGTCATCTCGTGTTTATTTTGGAACACAGATGCTCTCCCATATCCCATCTGCATCCTGATTGTCAGGGGCACAATTCAGGAAAGAGGTTTCAGAGTAGTGACAGTGAAATATCCCACATCTTTGAGAATGTCAAGAAGAACAAAGAGCCAAACCATAGGCAACATACAGTGCACTAGTCAGACTCTTCTGGGCCTTAAGAAACCTGTGGGATACTTCCTCTAAATGAATTAAAGTGTAATAGCAGCAGGAATTGCGCAAGAACTTGCGTTTCTGAGGTGATTAAGAACCATTTGAGTAGAATGATGAGAATCTATTTCCCATGGGGAAGAAATGCAGGAGCAGGCTGAGCCATTGAACCAATCTATTTGGAGGGAGTTTTTCCCAGCACTGGCTGCTCTCCAGCACTGGCACTGTGACAAGAAGCATCTCTGGTTTACACAGACCCCCTCAACACAACCACTCTCTGACGGGCACCTTGCTCTCCAGGTACACACAAAAGCTCTCACAAGGATGGTAAATGCACAGCTCATGAAAGGAAAGGTGACAGCAGCTCCTGGAGACAGCTTCTTAATCCAAAGGAAATGGCTGGGAAGCCTAATGAGTCTCTAGGAAACACAAACAAGTCTTGCTTGGAGTCCCCACAATCCCAATTAAATAACTGGTATATGCAAATTAAAGAACTGAGTGTGTCTCCCTGAAAGCACTCACCAATAGCCTTTAGAAATCAGGGTAAACAACTGGAAAAACATAGGAGGGAGGGATTTTATGGGTCAAACCCCAAGTACTTAAACCTCAGATAATCAGCTGGCACTGAACAATACAAAAGCAAACATTCCCCACAGGAATGACTCCTCACCAAGCAGCGACAGGCATCACTTGATCAACCAGCACAGAGCCTGTGACAGCTCCCAGCTGACCAATGCTCTGCCCAGCCCAAGTCCTGCAGGGAGGAACAGGCACACCCCTCTTGTTGACCACTCAGGTGTCAGGAAGGACAGTCAAGCAGTAATTTCAACAAGAAGATAATGCAGAATCATGTAAAAGCTGTTCTTATCTTTTCCCTCTTTCGTCAAGTCACAAGCCAAAGTTTCACAGGCAGTATGGGCTCAAGGAAATGAAATCTATCTGTCTTTTACTACTCGCAACCACAACACCACCACCATGTCCCAAAGAATGGGCCTGCAGCTCAGACAAAGCAGGTGGGTAGGGATATCAGGGAGCAGCAAAAGGTACCATGAAGCACCTGCAGGCAACATAAAACAGTTTGGGTTGCAAGGAATCTAAAAGCCCATCCCATTCCATAAGCAGAGACACCTTCCACTGTCTCAGGGTGCTCCAAGCCTTGTCCAGCCTGGCCTTGGACACTTCCAGGGATCCAGGGGCAGCCACAGCTTCTCTGGGCACCCTGTGCCAGGGCCTCACCTCCCTCACAGGGAAGGATTTCTTCCTAATCTAATCTAATCTTAATCTCTCTTCTATTAGTTTAAAACCATTCCCTCTTGCCCTATCATTACCTGCCCACACAGAAAGTCGCTCTCCCTCTTTTTTATAAGTCCTCTTTAAGTGCTGGAAGGCCCCATGGCTGCAGATCCAAGCTGAACTCCTACCCCTGTTGTTGATTCAGCCGAACACAAAGGAGTACTCCTGGATGAGGCTTTAAGTAGCTGTCTCATAAAGGGAGGAAAAAAAAAATCATCTGCACAGATCCATGGCACCAGCCCAAAGCTGTAAAGCAGCTCCCAGGGAAATGAAAAGCCACCACAATCCTCTCCCTGCTGCTGAAAGAGCCCCAGACATTTCCTCAGTCACACAGCACTTGCACGAACACAATCCATGCATCCTCTGTGCTCTTGCTAAAAGACAGCAAAAATAAAAATAATCACATACATCAGTTACTGAACTGCTGGCTTGTATGTAGCTGATGAAATGCACACAAAGATGATTTTCTGGTGGCAAGAAGCAAGAATGAGATCATCTGGAAAAGAGAACATGAATATTCTCACAAAATCTTCAAGTTTCAGCACAGAAGCGGTTTGAAAAGGTTTATCCTTGGGTAACAGAAGTGTACTACTGCCATCAGAGTAACAGATGTCATCAGAGTCAGACAACTGAGCAGCTCCAGAAGACAAAATAATAATATTTTTTTTTAAATCTTCTTTTCACTTCCCTTCCTAACAGTGAAGACACTGAAAATGCAGCTCGACCACAGGCTATGTACAGCTGATCCCAATTAATCCTCAGCATTACCACATCTGTAGCCAGTTCAAATCTGCCCTTTTAGAAGGGCCTGATGCCAGCAGCAAACAGCAGAGTGCCCCTGGATGTGTGGCTCTGAACATGCTCCCAACACAGAGAACAGCAAGACACCCTGTGCACAGGAACGAGGTCTGTGTGCACCCTCCAGCCCCAGCACTGCTCTCAGCTGCTCCTTTTCATTCGTTTGTGCTTCAATCTTTTAGTTTGGTGACTTCCATACAAAAGCCAGTGTCCCCTGTGGGCCACCAAAGCACAGATTGCACTGTGGTCTCCAGTGCATCTGCTGGCCCAGTTATGTGGGAAATGGGATCTCTCTGTCTCACAGGCAGCTCTCCCAAAGCCAGCGCTCCAAGGCGACAGGGACACACCAGCACGGCACGGCTCAGAGCCAGCAGTGGGGACAGGTGTGGGAGACACAGAGAATTGCTGGGAGTGGCCATTGCCACTCCGCATCTGTGGCCTTTCCTCAGAAATTTTTAGCTTCATTTACAAACACTGAGCATCCAGCCCAAAGCACTGTCACACAGACACTGCCCAATGCCTGCTCTGAATGTCATCTGACTGCTCAGAGCCTCCTTTTCCTTCCCAAAGGAGGCTCCCCACCCAGACAAAACTCTTCACCCTCTGTGCAATCACCCCAGCAGCCCTAATCCCCCAGGGAACCTTCTGTCACTGATTTTATTTATAGTCTGAATCACACGTGACACCCCGAATTTAAAACATGCAAACAAAACGGAACCAACTGTGCCAGAGAATTTCAAACCAAGCAAACCTTTGCACACGGGGCTGCTGCTCAGGAGGCACCTGGAACGCAGAGGTGCATTTCCTGCTCGCTCATGAACTGGAAACGACTGACTCCAGGAAGCTGATTTCAAGGCAAACTCAGCCAACATGTTATTTAACAGCTCTGTTCCCTCATATTAGGAGCTGTTCCCCATCCCTCTGGGGTTAGATTTGAACCACTCAGACAGGTTTCTGACCTTGCATCTTATAATTTGTCAGTGCCAAAAAGCCATTTGATTACTACTGAGTGATGCTCAAAGGAGACTTTGCCCCATGGTACTGCGGTGGCCAGGCTGTTCCCATTTTCCATAAGCCTCAACCATTTCAGCTCCTTAATTCTAATGACAGCTTGTTCTTTTCCCATCTGCCACCTCCCTCCCCCTGTGCTAGGGGAGAAATCAGACACCAACAGCAGAGCATACTCTGCTCTTGAGCTTTCAGTACCCCCTAAAGATATATCTAGAGATAGATAGATAGATAGATAGATAGATTATATAGAGATACATGCAGTCAACTGGGACATCACTTATTCCCAAGCTACAGATTTTATATGCATTTATACTCATATACACTTACATGTTTATGCTTACACATCCAAATGGAAAAGGTATAAATATTAAACAACATATTTCTGGAAAGACAAGTACTAAGTGATATTTTAAAGAGGGAAATTACACCTGAATAAAAAGAAATAGAAGTCTTTTTAAAAGAGAAGCAATACTACTGCTATTTGGTGGTCAACTGGGGACAGCCTTCACCTGGAGGCTCTGAAGCAGAAGTGCCTAGGTTAGTGTTTTCCATCTGACATAAAAAACCTCCAGAAATTAACACAGGATTGTACCAAGGACTTCAACACAATTCCTTGCAATCCCCACGCCCAGGTCAGATTCAGGCCTTGTCACAATGGTCCAAGCCACGGGGCTGAACAGCCAGGCAGTCGGTTTTGACTCCCTCACGAGCTGCCTTTGCCACACGCGACGGCTGGCGGCTCTGTTGTGCAGGATTTATCCCTGGAAACCCGTGACAGGGCCGGACAGGACAAAAGCGGCCACGTGGAGAGCCGGGGAAGAGCCCTGGGCTACCTGCCTCATGTCAGCCCAGTGCAGCACGAGTGGCTCGCTCTTACCTTGCTGCTGCAGTTTGTAGTCCGTGGAGTAGGCCTTGCCGATGATGTTCCACACGGGCCGCAGGCACCCGAAGAGGCCCTCGAGGAAGCCGCCGCTGCCGCTGCCCGTCCGGTTGAACTGGACCTTCACGTCATCGGCGGCACCGTTGGTGTCCCCGTCCCCCGGGCTGCGGGTGCCCTGCGGGAGCCCCGGCTCGGGCTCGTCCTGCTCCCGCAGCTGCAGCACGCTGTTCTCAAACTGGTCGCGGGCGTCCTCGCTGATGCTGGTCAGCACGGCCGCCGTGCCCGGGCTGCTCACGCCCTCCAGCAGCTCGGCCGGCAGCGAGCCCCGCTCCCGCACGTCCTCCAGCAGCTCAGGGGACGGGCGGCTCCCGGCAGCGGGGTGCTCCTCGGGGAACCTCGCCGAGTCTTTGTCCTCGCAGAACGCTTTGCCCATGGAGCTGGGAGAGGAAGACAGGCTCAGGCGCTCCTGAGTGCTGGCCATGATGCCTGTGAGTGTGCATCAAGGAGACGGCCCGAGGGGGTGCTCAGAGCATTCGTAGGACACAACTCACATGTGACACGTGGGCCCAGTACCTGAAACAAGAGGAAAAAGAACAACTTTCAATTTTTTATTTAAGTATTTTCACTACGTGCAGTTTCACTGAGGTGAGCTGATAATTAACTAGATTTTCCAGACAGCCACTGATACTTGGTAAATAATTACTGCCCTATAAGAAACGAATAAATGGTTCCAACAGAAACTCCACTCAGGCAATACTCTCGGTAACCTACTGCAGGAATTGCCCTGTAAACAAACACCACAGTTTTAAACAAGAGCCTAAAGGTCAAAATCGTGAAAGAATCTTTGCAGAGAGTTCCCATAGCATTATCAGACTGAAGGTGGCCCCAGCTCAGCTATGGTTTGAGTCCCATCACTGTTCCTGGGCGCGGCACAGCCCACAAGCTCAGGATCCCTCCGCAAACCCTCAAGACAAGGTGTTAGAGAAACAAAGGCCGGTGATACAGGTACCCTGATCCCACAAGGGATGGTTTGTGGCTGCTCCCTCAGAGCCCCACCTAGTTATGACCATCCTGGACCTTTGATTGACCCTCCATGTGCATTGTGGCAAGATATGCTCAATTCTCTAACCACATCCAAGTCACCCTCATAAGCAAGGAAAACTTTGAGAGTTTCACAGAACAGCAGACCCTCCTTGCTGATCTCCCACTACTGCTCTCCACTTCTCCCCTGCAAGAGCTTCTGGGAGGGTGCACATAAAACAAGAGCTGGGATCCCTTTTAAGAAGTGCCCCCATCTCTTGCTCCATGCTCCACTGCAAGGTCTTTTTTCAAGACCCAAGGTGGTGTCACCTTCCCACAGAGCCAGCCTGATGGCTGGTGGTCATGCTGCCAGAGCTGCCCACTGCAAAAACATTTTTGGGATAGTCCCTTCTGAAGCAAGAGGCTCTAATGCTGGGTCACAAGTAATTAAGTGAATCAGCCTGCAACATGGAACAAAGTTCAGTTTTAAATTCCATAAGAAGCTGAGAGTGGGGTAAAAAAAAAGGCCTTAACAGAAAGTATTTTGTTAAAGATCAGTTACGGTATTTTGTTAAAGATCAGTTACAGTGGGCGCAAATTTCCAGGCTCCACAAACAGCCATTGGAAGGGAGAAAGAGGTGGCCAGGTAGGACACAGCCAATGGCAAGGGAACAGCTCAGTGCCACAACTCCTCAGGATGAGGTCACTGCAGAGAGGAGAGATAAGCCCTTCAGCCTGCAGGATGAAAAGCTCCTGCTTCAGCCCCTCTCCAGCAGCAAACAGGAACAGCCAGGAACCTGGATTACCTTCCTGTATCCTGCCTGCTCACATGGGCTTTGCATAGAAGCTTTATTTAGGTTGTAAACTTTGTTCCTTAAAAGAAAGCAAAACAGCAAGTGAGGCAGAGGTTGCAGCACAGCCCAAACCAGTAGAGGAGCTGAATCAGACTCATATGGGAAGCTGGAGAGTTGGTTATTCCTGATCTGCTGGGGACCAGCATTACAGTGACCAATCCACCAGTGTGGGAAGCTGCAGTGTGACCTCACAGTACAATTACTACTAGCAGCAGTTGTTATATTATCACAGGTTTTGTTATTGATAAGAAAACGCTTCAGATCTGAACAGAATTTCAGAAAAACATCAGGCAAAGCCCAGCTCAGTGTTCCTGGGCAAAGCTCCTGCTCATTACCTAAAGTCAGGGAGTGACAAGTGATTGTATAAACAAGAGCAAAATGCTACCACTGTTCCTAGACAGAAATCTGCTTTTTGTAACATAGAATATTAAGCAATGCAAATAAAACATCAGCCATGTGTCTTGCAAGAAACCCAAAAGGAAAGGCTAGAATTTCAGGTAACAGAGTCCCAAAACATCTCAAATTTAAGCCTTGGGAAGTGCATTGAGGATTAAATCAGACTTGGAGTTATATAAAATAACTTTGCTGTTAGGTGACTCTCAAGAGTACACTACTACAATGCAAGATTTTGCTTTTACATTTTTACAGTTTTGTGCCTCTGGAATGTGGAGGTTTAACAGGGAATGAACAGCTTTTCACTACACAGCTCAGCCAAGAACAAAGCCCCAGACTCAGGGATATCAGGTCTATTTTCCCAGATCAAATTGCCTTCTCCAACACTGAGACGTTTCAAACAAAAAAAAGCCTTTAGGCACAGTGTCCTGCCACTTTACATGCCCCTGTATGTGCTTCATGGGGAGAGAAGGCATATAAAAGTTATGGAATTATTTTCAAACTGGCATGATACAGCCTTATTTAGGCCCTTACATAAGCAGCCTGATTTTCAGAGGTGTAGCAAACTCATTGTTTGGAGAGCATGAAACAGCAGCACTTCTTTTGAAACAACTTCCTATCAAGCCAACTCGAAGCGAAGTGGTGCAGAAGCCCTGGGAGGGGGAAAAGGTGGTTTCTGCCACACCACATCAGTGCTGACTTGTTGGGGAAATTAATTTTTTTAATTCTCTTCTACTGCAGTAAATTCTGCAATACGCAACCTCTTGCCTTAGCAAAATGTGATTTAATCCAACAAAATTAAGTTGGTTTAGATCTCACCATCTCTTAAAACAAGGGAAGAAGAGCATTTCCCAAGTTTTATTGTCATGCCACCACTATTCTTTTACTCATAGTACAAAAAGGCTGAGATTTTTCATGCTGAACTCTTCCCAATAAAAGAAAAGGCAAAGAAAAACATTTTCTTGAAAGTTTTAGGTTTCATTATATCCAGACTGCCATTCAGGATGTATTTATAAGGGCATGTAGTGGTGACAGTTCAAGGTAGAATGGCCTTCAGCTGAAGGCAGGCAGATTTAGTTTCGATATTAGGAAGAAATTGTTCCCTGTGAGGGTGGGGAGGCCCTGGCACAAGTTGCCCCATCCCTGGAAGTGTCCAAGGCCAGGCTGGACAGGGCTTGGAGCAACCTTGGATTGTGGAAGGTGTCCCTGCCCATGGCAGGGGTGGGACTGGATGATTTTTAGAGTCCCTTCCAACACAAACCAGCCTGGGATCCCATGTCTGTGATCTGCATGTGCATCTTTAGCTTTTCCAGGGAAAGGCAAGGCCAAGGGCTGTGCTATTTCTATCCAAGCAATGCTCCTGCTGCAGCAGCCTCCCAGTCAAAAGCTGGAAGCTCCATGTGTGGGAGGACTGTGCATATTTAAGAGATTTAGATTTCACAAAGTGCTGCTGCACATACAGACTTGAAGGCAGACCCTTGGATTTGAACTGTTTTGATGAGTTCATGCACTCTGCACTAACAAATTTCTCTTCTGTCTGGAAGGAGATTCAAGGCTCGGTGTAATTTTGTACAATCACAACTTCTCATAAATGACTTCATTTCCATGCAAAGTATTTTTTCCAGGCAAAATCCCAGAGCCCCCAGACAAGAGGAGTATGAAATGCACCTCTTCTCAGAAGAGCGAGGCTGCACCTCAACCTGTCAGACAGCCCAAAATTCAGTTTGAAACTATAGAAAACAGAGTTTACCTGAATCACCAAGTGGGTGAATCAGCTACCAAGGCACACTCTCACCTTGCCTGATATTGTGCCTGTCCCTGAAAACAGCCATCCTTACACTCCACCAGAGCCACCAAAGCACATGGCTGCCTATACAAGTTCAATATTCATAAAAGTCAATGCAATGATCAGGTTTGCAGCTGAGTTAACCCAACGTCTTGCATGAACCATTACTGAAGTTTCTCTTTTAAAGAGTTGTGCTAAAAATTGAGTGGCAAATCAGACACAGCATTCAGATACAGCACACAAACCAAACAAAAAAGTCAGTGTGCTGGAAAGGTGTGTAAGCACAGAGGCCACCACTCAGTCTCCTGACAGCCCAAGTCTCCAGTAAACACTAAGTTTGCTTCCTTGAATGCTATTTCTATCTTAGCCAGTGAAGCATAATCTCTGCTTGCACTTTCAACATGCAAAGGGAATAAAAGCAATTGTCTGATCCATGTTTAGGGGCTGAAACAGAGCTGCTGGCAGAAATTACCCAGCTGGTACATGGAACTACCATGGACAGAGGAGATTCCTGCCCAGATCACTGCTTACAGCCAAGCCCTGTAGTCCCCTTGCCTCTTCCTGGTACTCAGATTTCCTCCTGGCCACAGTGGGCACAACAAGGTAACTGCACATTTCCTCACTGGTAACATGACTGGAACTTATGTGCATATAATCTCAACTAGTGGCTTGTGACAGTGCTTTAAAAACGTTCTAAAATCTAACAAAACCACAAAAAGCGTGTCTATAAAGCACAGACATCATGTTCTTCTGCCCCTTGTGACTCTCTACCAAATTCTACAGGGAATTTTTACAACAGCTTGATGCTCAGTCCTCTCCCATCACTGTACAACTCCAGCACAGGAATGACTGAGAGCTGCTGAGTTGGCAAGTCCCAGAGCTTTTGTAGTCAGTTCTGACCTTTGGGGTTTGGACCATGTAGTTTTATTACACAGGATTTCAACAGACTTTCTTTTCCTGGTCTCCTGATGAAGAAAATGTTACATGAGTGGATCAAATACTCCTCTTCTGACACACTTTTTACATTACTCAGAACCCAGGCTTATGTTTTAATGGTTGCTTTGAAAACAAAAAGTAAAAGCAGACTTATTAATAGAGAATGAGTTACACATCACCAAAAGGCAAGCTCTTTGTTTGCAGGAGGGTTGAAATTTTTTTTTAATTACATTATTACATTAATTAATTACATTACATTTTTATAAGTTACACTATCTGTTTTGTTAGATTGTAAAAAAAGAAACTACACTATGAAGCTTGCCCACATTAATTTGGTATAACCCAGCCCAGGCTATGGGCAAATCTTTAAGCCAACTATGAAGTAGTCCAAGGCAAAAACTTGGGTGTTTTTAAGCCATCAATCCCCTTCTCAAGACACACTGCCCCCTTCAAGGAAGAACATTTCTTTCCATCTCCCACCCACATGAATGCTCAGCCACAACCCAGCCTTATCTTTAAATATTACAATTATATTGCCAAAACATAATCAACTTCTGATTAAAAAAGTGAAAATTCTTCATCTGACCCAGCTGAGATTTTCTGTCACTGCAATAGCTCTGTTTATATTTCTGCATATAAACATCTCTCTACAACAAACAGCACGTTTACCTGGGAAAGCAAAGTCTTGTCAGACTGGCTTTTTTGTGCTTTAAACTGCTCCTTCAGGTTGTCAGATAAACATTACAGTACTTCTACACCTCCTGCAGAATCCTGACTTGAACACAAACTTTTACTTCCTCTCTCCAATGAACGTATGCCACCCCAACATAAAATTACTTTCTTTTGCAGACACCACAATCCTCACCTGAGTGATGTGGTAGCAACTGCTTAGGGCTCACAACTATCATAATTGTCACCATTTTAAAATGTTAACAGAATATTAACATAGCCATGGGCATTAAGCACATGAGACCATGACATGCAATTATGTTGTATGTAGTCTGTGTATCACAACAAAAGCCCGACTTCATGATGATTTAATTTAACTTCTATTCAATATATTCTATCATAAAACAGGGACACTTGGAAAAGGGATTTTAGTTATGATATCCTTTTGTCTGTGGCTGTACCAGTGAGAAAGAGAGCCCTGTCTACTCTGTGGCCTGAACCCTTTCTGACAGCAACAAAAATAGCACCATGTACCAGCCAAGAAATCTCCATAATGGCTGAATTCCGGCTCTGTGCAGAGCCAGCTGCAGGTTTGCTCGGCACCTTGCACACCCCAAGCAAGCCTGGCTGAGGAGAAAGAAGTGGCACCTAGGCTGCAGCAACGGGACGGAGCCACAGAAGCTCAGGAGGTTCATTCATCCGTCCCCCTTTCGTGCTGCAAAGCCAAGGGAAGGGTGTGCAGGCAGCAGAGCTGCCCCCAGCAGTGCCAGCAGCTGCCCTGCTCACAGCACAGAGCGCTGCCGTCCGTGCCTCAGCACACAAAGCACCGCTCCCGTGCACATGTGTCCAGGCATTTTTGTAACCACAACACTTCAGAAAACACTGTGCTGTGGAAGGGAGTTTTGTACCTTAACTCTGTGCTGTAGAAGGTAACACCAGCCGCTCTTCACTTTGCATGCCTTTAATTCCTTTCTTGCCTCAAACAGCCAGTTGTTCACTGCTTCAGTGATACCTGAATGTATTAGCTCTAATTCCAGCTATGATTTTAAAAATTATTCCATCCTCCACTCCAACATTTTTTTCTCAAGTCTAACAATTCTCACTTGACCTTCTCACTTACCATATGAGACTTGCTCTGAGTCTTTGATCACTTTTTTTCCATTTCTCCTGTATCACCTTAGAGTTACAGAATGTAGAATCACAGAATAGTTTGGGTTGAAAAAAATTATTAAAACCTTAAAATTCATGGGCAGGGACACCTTCTACTAATCCAGGTTGTTTCAAGCCCCATACAACCTGACCTTCAACACTTCCAGGGATGGGGCAGCTTCTCTGGGTAGTTGAGGAAGTCAGACCACAGCCAGGATTCCCACAAAGGACAGAATGCCACAGAAATGCACAAAGGCACAATAATCACTTTGGTTCTTCAGGATGCCAAGCTAACTTCCACGGGTCTCTTACAACCTAAGATCTCATTCTTGAGCACAAAAAGCTATGCCAGAGCCTAATTCTGACTGGATGTTAAGACTGAATTGTGTTTAATCAACATTAAATGGAACGGGTATTTTATCACCCAAGATCACTGGAGCCTTCCAGTACTCCCTGCAGATGGCCTCCACAGTTATTACCCTCAAGACCTTCCTTGTGCAGTCTCACACCCTAAACAGAATATTCCTAAAACTTCTGGATAAGGGAAGAAAAGACGGGAAGAGTATGAGTAATGTCATCTCCAAAGCAGAGAAAAATGTTTCAACATTACGATGCTTTTATCCCTACTCTTATTCCATATCATTTAACCAGTAATCTGTCTGCCAGCCTGGTGTCTCAGCTATTAAATAGCTGTTTAGCCTCTTTAAGAGTCATTGGTAAGTATTCCTGCCAAAACCCCAACAGATTGTATCAAACAGATCCCCTTCCTAGCATGCTCTTGTCTCCTACAAAAATATTTAATAAATTTCCAAGGCAGACTTCACCTTAAAAGAACTAGTGACTCTTATCCCCACACGCAATGTGTGCATCTGCCCTGGCTCTCAGCTTAGGAATGAATTTCTACCTCCAACAACCATGAGACAAATATTTCACTAGAACCTCCTTCAGCATAAGGTCACAAATTTGTAGGGGGTGGTGAAGCAGTGCTTGATTTGGAAAGAGAAATCAAGCATCCACTTCTTTTATTTTTTCAAAAGAAACAAAAGAAAAAAAAGGCAATAAAAATTCATCTTGGGGAAGAAGAGAGACAAAGAGCCCATCCAGCCTCTCGTGAGTGCAGGGAGACCTCTCCAGTGGCAGGGAGAGCACGTCCTGCTTCACCTGGCAGCCCTGCCAAGCACTGGTTGGCAAATAAGCACCTTACGTAACGGCGTATTTTCAGCACTACACACAGAAATGCTGCCTCTATCCTGCAGAAGGTATTTTTGGATCTGCTAAAATGCTACTGTGTTCTTCCAGGGCTTTGCATTCTTCTGCTCAGAAATTGCATAATCTGATGCCATAGGAAATAAGTGGTGTTGCATAATGACTCGTACTGGCTGCAGGGAGCAGGGACTGCACGTTCCTGCTGGAGAGCAGCCCTGCTCCGAGCCCAGGTGTAGGGAGAACAGGGAACCTTGCCACCAGCCACCTGCCTCTGGAGAGCAGGGGCACAAACCAAGCCCCACACAGTTACTTGACAAAAATCAGTGTAAGTCAGTCACCCATTTGCTCTTTGCTCCCCTCCCCACGGCTGCTGCGTGTCGTGAGCCTCGTGCACACAGGGAACACCGGCAGCTCCACGCGCCATCTCAGCACTCACAGCCTCCACCACAGGTCCCTCAACACACTGCAAAACATTCCGCTGGGATAAAGACAGAATAAATGCTGAATAGCCTTTTATACTACAGATTTACTACTGAACTACTACTAGTAGAACTACTACGGAATTACTACTGAAATCTCAGATTAAAATGTAGAAATGACCTTAAGTTACACTCTTCTCTTTTGCCTTTCCAGCTGTCTCCATAGCAGGAAACAACTTTTCAAACCCAGTCACAGGCTCCAGGCTCTGTTCTTTTCATCCTTCTCAGTTCTGCACTTTTACCTCACTGACAATCCCCATGTTATTATCCATCCGTATGTTATTATATTACTATATAATTACTATATGTTATTTTATTACTGTTACTGTACAACAATAACAGATTTAAGGATTCAAACTGAAATATTTTACAACAACGAACAGCAGAAAAATTTCCAGTTTAGTTCACAACGCCCTTACAGCCTCCCTGACACTGTCACATGAAGGCACTAAATGCTCCAGTCCTACCAACAAACAATATTTTGGAATTTCGCCCCATCACAGAACTGAAACACTCTATTTTCCTCCAAAGAGTAGCATTAAAATTAATTAATGTCTGAAAGATCTTTGAGGATGAAGATCAATATCACAGTGCTGCTTTCAGGAATCAAGTGAATGAATCAAAGTCTCACTTTAATTCACGTGAGGTGTCAGACTGGTCTCAGGTAAACTCGCTCACTCCCACGCTTGTTTTTATTTTTATAGTAGATGTGAATTATTCAACATTTGCGAAGCACATTCAACATGTAAATGCTACTCACACAAACTTCTCAGCACTAAGAGCTTCTGTGCTTCACATCCAGCATTAAAGTAACTCAACAGCTCTCCATGAAAGTACAATTCCTGGGCTAGGGGCAGTGCTCTGGCCCGTCACCCCACACCAGGTCCACGCCTGGGTGCACCTGCTGGGAAGGGGAAGGACACTCGAAATGCAGCTGGCAGATCTCGGATGGGAAATGACAGCAGCACTAAGTTGTATTTAGCAAGCCCCAGACACGAGCAAAGAGGATTACTCCTCGACAGAGGCAGCACAATGCCCTGCTCAGGAGCCTCTCGTAAGCCTGTATTAGTGACAGTGTAAGGTTGGAGGTGTGAGCCCGCTCCACTAGAGCTTTACGTGCTGCTCACACACCGACAACACAGCCCGGGCTGCATCCCAGGGGAGCTCCTGAGGCCTGGCACGGCCCATGCCATCCAACCCTGCAGAGACCAGCACTCAGCACACCCCAGCTGGGCCACTCTTGGGCTGCAGCTGGTGGCTTAGCACCTGAGGATCTCCTCAGGCACAGGAGGATGGTGAGGCTGGACTTACCACGTTTCAGCAGGGGAGTCACAGCTGTACAGCTGCTTTACTGATTCTGGTGTCCTCCAGAAGGTAACAGAAATGGCAGATAGGAAAGGACAAGCATCCCTGGAATGAACATAGACCTCCATTCATCCAGCCCACCATGCTGGAAAAAGTCCAAACCTTTCAACCCTGCCAGGACTTCCTCCTTCCTTCCCTCAGAGCACCTTGGTGCTAGGTTTCCAACAGCTCCAAAGGGAACAATGGCCCCAGAGGGAACGGCACCAACCACCACAGCTTCACCAGAGGGTTATAAAGCACAGACTTTACAAAGACAAATCTGCTCTTCCTCCTGGCCTACACCCAGCTGTTGCCAAAGCCTTTGAACCCCCCCAACTACCAACTTCTCAGCTGAAGCTGTAGCAGGGAGAGAGCACAAAGGTCAAAGCACACACTGAGTATTTACAGGGGTGGGAGTAACTACACACAGAGCTGCTGCTCCTGGCCCAGCCACAGCTGCCAACTTGGTATTCAGCCCTAAGTAGTCTGTGTTTTGGCTGAAATATTTACCCCCCCACTCCCCAGGAGATGAGACTGATTTGCTGCAGTGTCACAAAACAGGAGCCTACAAAAGCCTAAGCCCCTGCACAGGATGTATTTGCCAAGGAGGGATAAAAAAACAAAGTCCCATAAGCTGGACAGGGCTTGGTGAAGTGCCAAACTCCTGAGAGCTTCAGAGGTAACATTCATTTGACTCATTGGGATTCAGCTATGGCTGAGAACTCACTGAAATTTGTACAAGCAAGTGAACCTGCTGCTGCCTTCCTCCACTGGGATCTCAGGTCAGAGCTTGGCTAAAAGGCTCAGTGCACCTTCCCCTGCCTGCTCTGGCCCCAAGAACCAGAGCTGAAGGGCAACTGGCACGGATTTAAAATCTGTTCACACAAGCCATGCCAGATTTCTTTTACATTTTAAAAGAAGTTTTATTCAATAACTCTGCTATTTTGAGAAGCCCCACTCTTGAAAAATCCACTCCCCACATCTCTACTGCAGACAGCCTGGAACAGGTACCAGGTGGGAAAAACTCAAGCCTGATCAGCCACCATCTCACATTAGCTATAAAAGTCCTAAGAAAACAGGAAATACTTAAAACTTTTCTTATCCTGCCACTGCTTAGAGCAGACCCATGCCTAAATGACTCCTAATTGTGAAAGGTCTTACCTAGGAAGAGGTTTTCAAATAAACCATTGCTCAATTTTCTGATCCACTGGAGATAAGCCACTTACCTAGTCTTTACAATAGGAGGTGAAAAAGAGAGGTTAAAAACGCAACCAAAAAAACCCCAAACATGATTAAGCCCAAGTTCACCTATAGCTGGGGAACAGTGGGAGTCCCTACCATATATTCTGTGCTAGAAGTTACTTGCTAATTCCAGGCACAAGGGTCAAAATGAATGCCAGCTATAAATTTAACTATTGGGCAGCAAGGGATAAAGACAAATCTGAATAACAGGACCATTCTAGATCAAAGACTCAGACTGGAGGCCCCAAAGATAGGAAACAAAACTGGTGTTAGACAAAACAAACAAACAAACAAAACCCCCACGACATCAAAATCTGGATTTATTTGTGCTTCTCAGCGGAAGGCTGTCACAGACAGAGGGTTCAAAGGGCTGCCACTCTCTAGAAACAAAACCTGTATACACTCAGGAGCACAACACAAAGGATAGTGACAAAAACTTTTAAACCCATGACAACTCTACCCTCCCCATTCTAGGGTATATCCCAAGGTTTCTGTGGCTGTCCTCACAGCAGGCACTGTGGAAAGTGCTCACATTTCCCAGCCAGACTGACTGCATCTCTCAAACCTTTTCATATTTTCTTCCTCAAAATTATTGATCCAAATACATTCCTTCATCCTCTTCTACTGAACAGATTGCCTACTGCTAAAATCAGTATATCCAAACACATGGGCCTGATGTCATCTTTCTCCAGATCTACTTAAAATATCCCATTTTTCATTTACTTAAGGGAGACATGTGCTTTAATATGATTAAGCTACTGCAGCACCTAAACCACCCCCCAAAACAAAAATAAAGAGCAGCTCTTCTTTTCATTGGGAGAAAACATGACATCATGTCTATTCAGGTGAGCAGGAATATGACAAATATTGCCCCAGTGAACAGTATCGTTAACTGCAAAGGTACTCCCAGCTCCCTCGTTTATTAGGAAAATGAGGGGTGAAAATTGTGTTCAGCACATCAGAGACAGCTCAAACTGCTATTTTCAATAATACAGGAGCAAATTCCTACCCAGCTGATTGAAAGAAAAAACACACCTCCTTGATCTCAGAAATAAAATTAAATTATTTAACACTAACACACAAGAGGAATTGTTTGATTAGCCCACAAGGAAAAAAAAAATTACAATTCCCCAAGAAGCAAAAATTACAATTCTGCCTCTTTACACTATCTAGTAATTCTTATGTCACTGCCTGTATATTCCATTTATACCCATTCTCCATAGCCATTCCCTTCCCCTTTAAAAGGGGGGCACAGGAAGATAACGTGCAAAATTGCAAGTGAAAAATGTCCAGCACACCGACAGGCAAAGGCCAGGCCAGCTCTCGGATTCATATGCAGTGATGGGTAAATTAAGGTTTCACGTTTCCTCTTCCCTTTCTCAGCATCATTTTTTCAGCCCTTTCCCATCACAAATGCAACATCCATCTGTCCTTCCGAAATAAATGGCGAAAGGGGAACACTGACCATGAAACACCACACACACAAACACACACCCCTCACAGAGACACATCTCCCCTCAAATACTCACAAGGATGAACATTTCCTATGTGATGCTCCATCTTCTNGCAAAATAAAAGGAAATTCCACCCACACAATCCTGCAGCCTGCTGCAAAGAAGCACCGAGCGTGCTGACGTCACGGATTCATGAATGGATGGAAATCGGGCTGGATGCTGGCTGGAGCCCGGCGGGGGCTGCGCACCGGCAGCGCGGCCGCCAGTCCCCGCCCGCTCCGGAGCCCCGAGCGGCGGCAGCGAGCGAGGCCATCGCCGCAGCCCCGGTCCCGCCGCTCCCGGGAACGGCGGCGGATCACGTAACAGCCATCTGCCGCCACGGGAACCCAATGCGCTCGGCAATCAGAAAAGGACTTCATCGCCGCCCCGGCTTCTTGCGGGATTACAAACCCTGCGTATCATTTCTGAAATAACTAAAATATAAACATGCACCGGGAGGAAGAAGCGGGGAGAACAATGGGAGGCTTGTTTTTGATTAGCGATGCAAAAGCGCCAGTAAAATAAAAATAGGAGCACGAACAAAATCCCACGCTGAGCTCCAGTCAAACATTCCCGGCAGCGGGCAGACAAGCACACAACCTCAGCGACGTCCAGGAACAAAGATCAGAGCAGGCAGAGTTTCACACTCGGGGCCAAGTAAGCAATGGTGGGCACAGCACCCATTTCCATTCCCACTCCAGTTCCAACCCCAGGCCAATGGAATACACTCTACTGTGCAGAGCAGAGGCAAGGACACCCAAATCTTTGGCGGAGTCCTGGTGACTGCCTGCAAGAGCAGCTGTGCTTCACTTGGCTGTGGACAGGGAAAGAGCACAAGTTCTGCCTTCTTTTTGTACCTTTGAAACACGAGGGAAGGAATGGAGGGATGAGCACGACAAGGAATGAAGGTCAAGGTTTGAAGGATAACCTGGGCTGCAAGCTCTGCAATTACACCATTTCAGGGTTGACCAGAATTCATCCATTTGGTCTCAAGCTCCTTCTGAACAATTTGCAGCCTCAAAATTATTAAGAGACAGAATTTCCATATTTTCACCACACATTTTCCTAGCAATAGGAAGCAATTATGCCAAAGCAGGGTGTCCCAAAACTTACTCTGGCGGGGCACATCTGAATAGAATGTCTGAGACAATCCCACCTTTCCTTAAGAAAAGTGAGTAACATCCCAAAGTAAACCAGAACTGGATGTAACAACACCACAGATCTGGGCTGAAAAACCAAGGATTTTGGGCCTACTTGATCTCATGTGAGCAGCACCAGCTTCTGCAGAGGGAGGAGGAAGGCTTGGATTTTGGACTGTGGTTTCTGAATTGAAACTTATAAATCTGGCTAGCAAAACGAAAAGGAAGGCAAATTTCTCATTACCTGCTTTCAAGATCAAAGAAACCACCAATTTAGTTCTGCTTTAGAAATATCTCCTCTTTAAGAGCTAAAAGCCACAAAAGCACAAGATTTCTGCCCAGACAACGCCACTGCTGCAGCCTGAGCACTCCTGTACCCAAGGGGAAGCAGGAGTGGAGGGACAGAGAGAGATCTCTTCTCCAAAGGGATCACTTTGTGCCCCCATTTCAAAGGCCAGCTGCACCTGCTTTGACTCCCTGCCTTGCCCTCCAGAGCCCAGCACTCAGGTTTACACCACCAAGAGAAGGAAACAGCTTCCAAATTTCCCTGGCATTTTCAAAACAGATAAAAATGTTAATTTACCCTCTTACCCTAAAGGGATCAGTTCGAGAACTAGAAGGGGCAGTAAAGTAGCACATGCAAGAAGCAGAAGAAAAGGAGAAATATTGCTATAGAATAAGAAAAGTCAGAATAAAAATAAAAGGAAAATAATTTTCAGAGGTTTCCAAGGGTTAATTGCAGTGACATTTATAAAAAAGAATACCCAGCAGAGAAAATAAGTGGGAACAAAACCCCAGGAGAAGAAAAGAGCTTGTGCATAGAAATTCAGTTTTTCTTGTCCATGGTGGTTTGGTTCAATATCCCAACAGTCAATTTCATCTATGCCTCAATGGCTCAGGTTTAAATTTTTAAACACAAAGGTCCTGAGTTTAATACAAGGTAATATCTTAACTGATTGTGAATCAAAAAACCAACCCACATTGTCCTAAAATTGATGGCTGCTACACTATTATGTTGTGTTGCGACCAGATAAGTATTTTCACAGTACAGATTACACAGCTCCTCTGAGCAGTAACTAAGTCGATCAATATTAAGAAAGAGAAATTATTCTCCTCCCTCTTGCTCAGACAAAATCACTGGTAAAAGCAGAGAACTCAAGTATCAGATGCCAAATACAATTTAGCTCAGTATTAATGTGAAAATAGTGGAGAAAAAAAAGTACTATATACAACAAAAGTATAAAAACTGAAAACCCAAAGTTCTTAAGGGACCACAAGAGTGCCAGTGAAAAGTTGACAGGCAGCAGGATTTCTGAAAGGATTTATGGGCAACCAAGTAACTAGACCAGTAGGAGAAATAACAGGCCAAACTGATGGCAATGGGTGCAAAAGGAAAGCTGAAAGTATTTTTAAAAACTAATTATTCACCATATAAAAAATACAAGATAATTACATATTTCCAAGCCAATTAATAACTAATAGGAACGTTATACAGCATCTGCTAGGCATAACATTTCTAGCTGGCACATCCTATTGATTTGAGCCCAGTCCTAAAATAACCATTTAACAAGTTCTCCAATCCTGTGACCTTCAATTTTAATAAACTGGTGAGCAACTAAAATTGCAGAAGACTGAGAATACCAATATTATGCCAATATTCAAAAATAGCCTACATAGTTATTTGGAGGCCTTGGCAACTTGGGAAAAAATCCTAAGCCAACCTTTGAGAAGGAAGGATGGCTCTGCTGCCTCGGACCAAAGGCTGAGCTGTCCCAGGATCCTGCCTCTGACAGTGGCCCACAACAGCCACGCAGGGAAGCACAAACCCAGAGCAAATCCTTAACGCTTCCCGTGGCGTATTCCACTGACAACAGCAGAAAATTAGAAAAGAGATGGGAGTGACTCAAAGGTTAATTTCATAATTATGCAGCACTAAGGCTGCTAATAAACCTACTCAGCACACACTTGGAGGTACAAGAGGGACCGCTCTGTGAAACCTTCCTACCTGGATGAGTAAATAAGTGAGACAGCAAATGATCCTCCAACAGGAAAACGTTTGGGTAAATATTTGCATAGATAAGGTGGTGAGAGGGGCATTTCATTGTCAAGTTCTAAACACCTGCGAAATCTTGAATCCACTCTTCCTAGCCCTAGACACACATCCCTCTTGTGAGTGTCCAGGAGGGAAGGAAGAAGGAAGGAATCAGAATCATAGAATCAAATTCTTGTTCATGCTGTCATTATGTCCAGACCTAATCTGGTGCAACTCACCTCTCTCTTTTGTATGGAGCAAAGCTTCTATTTCACATCCTTCCAAACTTGCTATTTACAGAGATTTATGACTAGACCCTATTTGATGCCCCACATTACAGAAATATCAGTTACAGGAGACTGGAATATTGTGGAAAAATTGAACATGTAACACAGTAGTGTAGACCAATTTATTTTATTCTTTTTCCTTTTCTTTGTGATTTTATATCTCTCTTATGCACTCAGTAGGGCAAATACAACACAATTTAAAATCAATTGTCTCAATGGCGCTTTACTAAGACCAGAAATGAAATTGATGTATTTATCATAAAGGATTTTATCCAGAATGTGCCCATACCTGGGACTTTGAGAAGTCCTCCCTGCAGAGGCAGGTGAACAAAACTGTAACTTGACAGGACCAGCACTTAGACCTGAGAAGCACGACCAGAGGAAAAGAGAAAAGAGCCCCAAAATGGGACATGTGCAATGCCCAGAGAAAGGTGAGCAGCAATTCCAGTCAGGAGCCCTGTTTGGAAAGGCAGTCTGTTTACAACAGGACAGCCCTGGTGATTTCGGACCCCATTCCTGAGTCACCACAGCCCAGAGCCCATAGCTGGGAGAAGAGTCCCACACAAATTAAGGGGTAAAACAAAGCTGGGGGTAGGTTTTGGTGCCCAAGTTGCTCTTTCACAGGCAAAAAGGTTGTGCCCAGAACATGGCTCAGAGCCTCTCAGATCAGAAACTTGAGATCTGCCTCTGCCCTCCGAACAGCAGCTTCAGTGAGCCAAACAAGAGATCTCTGCTTAAACACAAAAGCAGGGAGCTGGAAACAGGCACAGACCCACACATCTGCAATATCCCTAGGGAAAGCTCCCCTTCTCCTAAGTGTATCCCTAAAAGCTACTCAAGAAAACTCACAGACACTTGTACTACCATTGTACAGTCTCCAAATCAAACTGCTGTTACCCAAAAGTGAGGTCACTTACAAAAAGCCACCCTCCACGCTGTTGCCTGTTGTGTTTTTGAGGGTGCTCTGCTAGCCATGATGGGCAGGAGCACATAACAATTACAATAACTTTCTTTAACCTTGGATTGTCCTCAGCAACACTCCAGGAGCTAACAATACAGTAAAATAAGGACACTAAAGGCACTAAAAGACAATGACAAAATCAAAAGCATGATGTGTTTAGGCATGAGGTCAGTGAGGATTCCTTTTTTAAGGAGTTTCTGAGTGGTTTCCCCTCCTCTTTCCAGGTGAGCCCTGTCTTTGTGGTTCAAGACTGTTAGTTTTAGGAGGAGACATAACCCTGTAATGTTAAGAATATGCCCTGATGAGGCTGGCCAAGTTCAAAAAACTACATTTGCAGACTACCTCTTCTGAAGGATGACAGCCCAACTCCTGAGACAGAGAGAAGCTCTGGAATTCCATCAGGAAGGAAAATGTTGCTACATAAGAGACATGATAGCTGCTGAAAGGGCAGCTAATGCAGCAAGTGAACAACAGCCTCCCTAGACTGACAGTGGTGGTGGCCAGCTGAGCAGAGGCCACGTGAGAAAACCAGCTCTATTTGTTCAGGAAAAAAGGCACAAAATACCATTCCTCCCAGAGAACAGGCTGACATCAAGTCTTCCATCACAATAATTAACTCTAATAGGGTTCCCAGCAGTGAGAAATACTGAAGAAAAGAATTTTAAAAATAAGTATTCATCAACAGCAGTTATAAGGGACTCTTGTAAAGCCAGCTGAGCCACTGTCACTTTTTCTCTGCCAGGTGAGGAACCCGCAAAAAGCAATGAGACCTGACAATGAAGCCTCAGTATTAGTGCCATGTGGAAAGAAAAGTCCTATAATTTATGTTACTGCCACAAAAAGACATGCAATAATGGGAAGCTGTTGCAGGAAGGAATTAATGAAACTGAAGAAGTGATTAAAAAATGCAGTCCAATTCCCCAAGGTCAAGTGTTGTTCAGAGGAAAAAAAAAAAATCACCTGCATAAATATAGAAACAACTGCTGAGCAGCTGCACTGTAGATAAGGATTGGGGATGGAGAGGATCAGAGACTGAGCACAAATTATAAATATCCAGTTGTCACAAACAAGGCAACTTTATCCATTGACAGGAATACAAATTCCTGATCCTCTCAGTTTGGATGAAGCCTTTGGGAATGTCCACTTTTGGGAAGGGCTTGCTGGGAATGTGAGAAACCACCCCAGAATGACAAGCAAAGGCAGATAGGTCCTCAGGTGAGCTCTGAGGGATGGGGGAGGTAACTCAGTGAGGTGGCTCAGTATGGACAGAGTGAAATGAGAAGCTAAGAATGAGATACAGTATGTTTCTACACAATACAGAAACGGTTTCTGCAAAGAAAGAGGGAAGCCATGCTCCACATCTACAGTGACCAGGAAAAGCAATGGACTCAAAAATGCAAGAAGGAAAAATTACTTAGGCTGTGAGAATTTTTCTAAATGGTAAACAGTGAAGCATCAGCCTAAGGAACTTGTTTCCTCTATTAGGAAGGAAACAAAAATAATTTCACAAAAACTGTCCAGCAATAGTGATATTGATGCAAAAGATCAAGATGAACTTTTGGAACCCCTGAGGGATCCTCTGTGAAGATATCGAAGCACTGAAAGCTTTGCAGCAACAGCAGAAGTTGAAAAATTCAGCTTCTTTTACAGTAAAAGGTCTCACCAAATTAAATCTCTGTCCTTGCTACTGTTACACAACCCTTTTGAGGAGTAATATTCAGATTTTCTACCAAAAAACTCACAAAAACTGCTGAAAGCCCATTAAGATAGCAGAACTCAAGTCATGCGACTGCCAGAATAAGGCTCTATATTTAGTACCAACAGTTTTCTCTGTAGTACTGTGATAAAGTTCCCTCAAGAAGAGTGGATCAGCTCTATGTAAATATTCTCAAGGCAAACAAAACCTGCTCAGCATCTTCCTCCCAGACCTGTGTCACTCATGAAGCTTTCACTAGGTTTTGCTTCAGAGCTCACTGCAGGTTTTTTTCCCTCCCTTCCAAGAGATGACTTCTCCCCCACTGTTCACTGCAGACCCCAGAAGAGTCCTCTTGATTTGTGTGAGGTATCCCGATGCAGAATTACTCAATTCATGAGCTGTGACAGCATTTTAAATAGTTACTGTCATGATTAGCAGAATACGGGAGTTTAGAACACTGAACTTGTCAGCAGTGGGGTTTGATCCTTGTTTTCAAGCACAACATTGGACACTGCAGTATGATGAAGAAAGCACCCCAAAGGGGTTACTGCACAGCACCCAAATATTTTCTGAATTAAATCACAGAACTGATCTTAAGGGACAACCAAAAGTTAAACAGACTTCACCCAAGGGGGCACTAACTTCACCAATGTCCTAATACTCCAGCTCAAAGCTCCAGCTTTGTGTGGCACAGGATCTGCCCATGCAGGGAAAACCAGCACCACATTAGTAAATTCAAGTCATGGCTAAGAGAGGCTGACTGAAAGCCATGTTCAAAAGCACATCAGCTGAAGCATTAACCCTGGGACCTTCCAGGGCTTCAACGGGAGTGCTTTATAACCTCCAGCCCTCTATAAATGTCACAGTCCCTCTTAGGGCCAGACCTTCCATCCTCAAACTCACCACTCTCATACAGAGCACTCCCATATAGAGTGCCTTGCCTATTAACCACAAAAAATCAGACAAATTAGAAGCAACAATGTCAATGAAGCAACTGATGAATTGTCACTGATGAAGCAAGGACAGGGTGGTTAAAGCAACTAATTGCTTTCATTGAGATGGAACCAGGTTCAAATCAAGGGAGAATTCAATTCTTCAGCAAAATACTTCACCTTAATTATAGCTCGTAACAAGAGACAGCCAGAATCTAAATATATGGATGCTCTGCCTCTACAGCACCCACCACTCCTCACAGAATGGGTAAAAATTGACAGCTTTTATATTAAGAAACAAATCCCAAAATGTAGCTCCATCTCACATCTTCCTGCAATCCCACTCAGAGGTGGCTCAGGCACATCTTAAAATTATGTATCTGCAGCTTTCTCTGCATGAAGCATCTCTGTACAAGAAAGATCACACAAACGTAAGGAAAATGTGTAGAACAAACCCATTTTCAACAACCCATTGTTTTGAGTGAAACAATGACTTTTTCTTGCATTACACAGATACCCAGCCACTAACTGAAGAAAACTCTAGATAATTTTATAGACAAGAATAAATGATTTTTCAAGCAGCATATAGAAAGAAACAAGCAACTATTTTTTAGATATTCTTCTAAACTTAATTCCCCAAAGCTTACAGAGTTTTTACAAAATTAGCTCTTTTCCAGTTCTTCATACAGATATGTGGTTTGCTAACATACAAGTTTTACCACTTAATTTTTAATGCCATAAAATAGATGTAGTTAAACTAAAAAATTGCATTTATGACACAGAATCAAGAGATTATATATTCCTAGGAACAGCAATATCCAAAACAAACCATGAATTTCTGGAACTTTGCTGGTGTCTCTACTCCAGCTACAACAGCCTGGATTCCTCTGAGAATCTGCATTCTCCAGCCAATCACCAGGGAAATACCATGTAAAAGTACTTACAACAATGGAAAATAATGTGCTAAAGCTATCCCCTCACTAAGTCAATACACCTGAATTAACAGATTCAAATGCTTTCAGACTCCAAGTTATATTGGAAAAACGTAAACACCAAGATTAACTTTACTTCCATCTATGCACCCACCCCGCTGGCACTTATCCCTTCCTGTTACTCCCATGGGAGCTGGATCCCATCAGGTCTCTGCAGGGAAATGCCTTTGGACACAACATAAAACAAGAGGGTGAACTCAGCTCATCTCTGCCTTAGAAAGGGAAGTGTATTTAGACTTTAAGGACAACTGCAGGAGTGAGCACCATTTGCTATCTTTTTGAGTTTCTGACAAGCTACTACAGTTCAAATAACAACAACTGCTGGTACCTGATCATTGTTCCAGATGCACTGGATGCCCATGTCCTCTTGGCTCACTGCACATGTGCCTCCTCTTCAAGTCACAGAAATCAAGCTGTCCTCAGAAGCTGCACCATGGGTAGTGTTCAGGACAGTGCAGCGCTGAATTCTTCTCTCTAGAAAGAACAGAAAAGCTCAGAATCCTGCTGAAGTGTACTGAAAAAACACTCCCAGGATCAACCCAGCACATCCCTCAGCACATCGTGATGTTACGTGGCACATTCGAAGGCAGCAGAGAACATCCAAAATTAAGTATGCACTTTCAAAAAGGAGCTGGGAGTAGAAAAATACCTCAACATATTTAGTACATCCTTTCTTAGCACAGGCACACACTCTATAATCCTTTTATGGTACAATTTTAATCTAAATTAAGCAAGCAGCTCCAGTAAAAGAGCTCAGAGCTTTCCACATTACAAAATTACATCAGGATTGGATTAGCCTGTAAAATAACATACTTCAAGGTAATCTATTAATGATATTTTAGACTTAATTTTATACTCAAACTCCAAGCTATTTGTTTTCAAATTTTAGGAAAAGCATAACTTACTACAGTCCTCCTACATACACACAACTCAAAATATCATTATTCCTGTTACTACCAGAAACATGCAAGGAGAGAGACAACAACTATTGAGACTCCCAGTCCTGAGACCACTGCACCTTTTTTCCACCCCCTGTCCCCCTCCCTTCTAAATTTAACAGGCTCTAAGACTTTGCCCAGCTCTTCATAAAATTAAAGATAAATCAACACACTGAAATGCAAACACTAAACCACCTGGTCTTAAGAGTTCCTCTCTACCCACACACATGGTTTTCCTCATATCCTTCAGCATCCTTTAGACACAACCAAGTACTACAACACTGAGGAAGTGGGTTAGAAATACCAGCACCAGTGTCTTGCCAGAATTAAGAGACCTTAGACAAAAAAAATCCATGTGGCACCATCTGCCTCACGTTCTGCACCACAATTCAGCTGCTCTCAAGGCCACTCCAACGTTTGGGAAGTTCAGCACATTCCTAATTTTTTGCTGAAGTAGGAGCAAGGGCTAATTGTATTTGAGAAAAACACTTAAGTTTTGTCACCACTGTCATTTCATTTTATATCTCTCCTTATCTTTGCTGGTTTGCCACAAAAGCAGGACAGGAAATTCAACATTCCCAGTGAGGAAAAGCTTGTGAGGTCTGGGTTAGGCTACATTCAGAGGTTCTATTTGGGCAATAGGAGGATGATGATATAACAATATTCTTGCACAGGAAAGTACCAATTTGCAGCCTCTGTGGTTCCATACCAGGCCTGCATTATGTATTTTAATTACAGAACAGTTTCCAAATAAAATCTAGAGTAAACATACATGTATCAACAGTTTTATTAAACAAACTTTAGAGTTTATACTTCAAGCATTAAAAACGTAAATATTTGCCTTTGTTCACAAGAAAATTATATGGTTCTACTAAATCAATGAAAAAAGCCTCAAAAGCCAGTAATTATAATTTTTACCACTATTTTAAGACAGGAAACGGTACACATAAACACAAGGTTTATTTTCTTAATTAAAAAAACAAACACTGCAAGCAATACTACAGATGAAACAATAATAAGATTGAAAGAATCAAAGCTGTACAAAATAGGAAAAAATGCATTGAAATACCTTATCCTTGTAAACACAAATCATATACATGTATAGGAGACAGCAGAGAAAATTGGAGAGATGTTCATAAAAAACATGAGACACCAGATGCCCAAAGTTGGCCAAATGCCACTGGAATAAATTACTGTGTTTCACATGAAAAAAATACAGCTCTCAAGGACAGTTTTGAAATCAGCATTTGATAACTGGCAGCCAAGGTGGGAATGGTCAGTGCCTAAATGGGAAGGGACTTGTGGGGCTGGAGGACTTTCAGCACCAGACGAGTTCAGCTCTTCTGCAGGTCATTTACCACCACCTTTTATAGCCTTCGATTGGCTTTTAGCACTTGCTTCCCACATCCAACCTGAAAGATTTCATGCCTCCGTAGTCCAGTGCAGAAGCCAGCATGGTGTGTGGCAGCTTCAAGCTCTTAAGAAAGCATAAAAGTACTTACTCACTGGGTAAAAACTGCCAATGTGAACAGACGGACCCAAAAGCCAAAGGTGTGCAATACAGAAATCACCCCAGCTGGGAACCGGGGTACAAACACACCTGCTGATTGAATTTTCTTTTTCTTCTTTAACATAATCATTGTGGACCCAAAGAATGCTTTCAATCTAGTATTTCTCATCCTACCAAAATACCAGCAGAATTCCAAGTATTTGGATTCAAGTGCAAACCCCTGCAGATGGATTTTTGTTTAAAGAACTGAACAAACAAAACATTATTTGCTTCGAAATTCTTCTGTTTGTGGTGAAAGCCGAGCTGTGCTGAAATCAATAGGACTGCTGGCATTGTTTTCAACTGAGCTGGAATTTCATTTCCTGTACCCCACTTCAGATCTGCTAAAAACCACTAGAACAGAGTTTTGACCTTTCACAACAGCATCTACAGCTCAAAATAAAGTGTTTTGTGCAAAATAAATACTTACAGGGCAGGTTACGTAAACAGCACGAAAGCAGCAGCTGTGGCTGGTTTCTTCAGAGAGAAAACTTTGCCCCCAGCCTGACTGCTCTGGATTAATGAAGTTCCTGTTCCATACCCAGCCTCTGAAGCCATGGGAAGTCCCTATCCCAAGTCAGCAAGGTGGGAAGGTTTGTTATTTTAACTGTTGGCTGATAACAGCTTATCAGCAAGTTTTCAAAGGTTAAGCTCAACGCACATGCCTGGCAAAAGTGCAAGGAAAGAACAAGGGAAATGTTGAATTAGTGCTCCCTCTCCTCCTGCCCCTGCAGCAAGGGACAGAGCTCTCTCATACCCCACGACCTGAAGAAGTGCCAGCAAAGAAACTTCAACGGAAACTCCCGTTTGAACTGAAAACATCTGACAACCCAACAAAAGTGCCTTCTTTCAAAGGAGGAGCTTGCTTTGCCTGCTGCATTCCCACTGGCTGCCACATGGGATGGAAAAGCTAACCAAAATCTTTAAAGTTTGGTCCTTAAATACAAGGCAGTTTTATTACTGCTGCCAAATTTATCCCTGACACCAAGCTCCATGACAACCCACTGGAAAACAAAAACAAAATAAAATCTTCAATTTAGGGCACGCTATGATTTTTTTTTCTATCCCAACCATGTTACTGAACTGTAAAGGGCTGATGCAACCTTAAACCAGAAAAAAAAAAAAAGCCCAGTTACAGACTCATTACTAATTCATCCTGGCTGAAGCTGCATACCAGCAGCTGCTGCCTCTCTCAATTAACGGCAAATATTGAACAGTATTGTCATTTAACGGTGTTTACTGCCTGCTGCCCTGTCCACTGCCACATTTTCAAATGCTCTGGCACAATTTAAAGCACCAACACTAATAAACAGAGCTTAGTTTAACCCCTTATGTATCACAGCAGTGTTTTACTTGCTTCCTACATTCATTAGGTGCTTGGCAGAAGCCGAAGCCCAAGGATGCAAGGTGCCACTAAAATGGGATTGGTAATTCAGAGGCCCACAGGGTGCTTGGCTTCTGCAGAGGGCTGAGCACAAGTGTGAAAAATGATGGGAGTAACTCCAGCAGAGCAGCTCTTTAGGAATTATTGCCAAAAAGTTGAAACAAAAGAGGAAAAAAAGGAGGAGACCACACATTCAGCCTCTGCTGTTGAAAATTTAGAACTGTAAAAATCCAAAACAAATGGGGTAAAAAAATAAAAATAAAGATACAGCCCTTCTTCAGGGAGAGCATATTGATGCTGTGATTCCTGATGACCCCATCTCTCCACGGGGGAGGCAAAAGAGCCCAAATTTGGATCTCCCTTCCCTCTTCTGTGCCCACAGCTGCCTTTTGGCCAGGCTGGGTTTGAAGTAAATGATTATACAGACAGTGCAGCCAGAGCAAGTGCCTGGAAGTGCAGCACTTCCACGCTGCCTCCACAGGCACTCTGCCCTTCTTGCTCCACGGTGTCAAGTTTGCTGGAAGCCACTGCTGTATAAGGGACTGTACAGGTTCTACATCTCTTTTCCACGCTGTGTACCCAGCACATCAGCAGCAGGGAGCATCTCCAGGCTCTCCTGTGAGCCCACTGCCAGCTGGGCCAGGGCCAACATGTGGATACCAAGGACCTGGAGAAGGGAGGGGATGCTGGGCCAGCCCAACTCCCCTGCAAGGTGCACACTGGCAATTTAGATACTATGGGAAAAGATCAAGCAGCTTCTATACTGCATTTATTAAAGTAGAAGCTAGGATAATGTCATTCCAGCTGATACTGAAACCAGGGGAATTCAGTTATTTCTGAGGTCCCTGGACCTTTGTTCTACCCCTCCTGCAGAGGGAACAAAGCGTGGGAGCCCCAAGGAGTGATGGTCTGAGGGCTTGTCAAATACATGAGGGAATGGCTTGGAAAACTGGGCAGGTAAATGCAGGCTCAGGCTGTGGCCAGGGCTCTCTGTGAACACACATTCCTCAGGTTAGCATCTGGCTGCAAGTCCCCTCATTTTCTCAGGTCCCTCTGCCTGTATCCTGTCCAACTCCAACAGCCAGCCTGGTTTGCTGGGAGGATTCCTTCCCTCTAGGTTCCCCCAGCACCTGTGTGCCCATGGAGCCTGAGGTGCTCAGATATATCAGGTGATATGACTAATACCTGCCATCTGCTCATTGTTACCTTCCCTCTCCTTGCCTGAAGAGGAGTCAGCACTAAAGTGCTTGTTCTACTCAATCTATTTTAGGAGCGTGGGCTTTCAGCATCCATGCAGCACTGCTTTAAGCTAGAAAACTTAAATCAAAGAAGTGGACCATGCTCTGGCAGGGAAAATTGAGCACTACGTCCTGTAAAAGTCTCTATCAAGGCTCAGGAAGAGTCCTTTTATTTGCAAGAGTTATTATCTCCACTCCAGCATGCCCAAGGAACAGAACTATTGCCCAGGTTTCACCCCAGGCCACAAAGCAGGGGCAGATGAGATCCAGGCCTTGGAAAGTATCCCACTGCTCTCCATGGAGACCAAGCCAGCCAACACAGCTTGGAGCATCAACAGGCAATGTGCTGCAGCACTGGGTTATTCCCTGCTTCCAGGAGCAAGGAGCCCTACCCAGTCACACCACCTTGGAACAGACCAGGGAACAGAAACAGCTATCAATAACTGAGGGCACATCTCTGCCCATCAGACTTGGGGGGAAACCCCAGCTCACAGGGTATAGAAAAGCATTGATTCTACCAACAGCTGCTCCCATATGCCATGGTCAAGGGAAAAAAGCAAACTGAGTACACAAAGGAAAGATGGGGAGAGACCAGTGGAGGATAATTTGATTTCACTGTATTTCTTAGAGGAGCTGTGTCAAAATGCAAAGAGAAAAATCATCATAGTGTAGGAGGCTGAAACATTTGAGATGGAGCAGTGAGGAGTCTCTGGCCCCATAAATGTTTAATTTGAGCAAAGCAGCAGATAAGTAGTAAGCACAGTTCTGCTGCTGTTGCTGAACTGCTCACTCCTGCTTTGATTTCTAGATTACACGCAGTGAGAACGTTAGCATAAAAATAAAATAGGAGAAAAGCACCAGGGAGATTTTCATACCTGACCCTACAGACAGAGCTGCACAAGCCAGCAACACTCAGCTCCCTTCCTTCTCTCTGCTCGGGGCAGCAGCACAAGGGTGAGCAGCACACATGGAGCTCTGGAGCATTCCCAGCCCTGGGTGTCACAGCTCTGCCAGCCCAGCACAGGGCAGGGGATAACAAGAGCGACTGCATGCACCTGAGGAAGCAGCCAGGGCTGCAGATCACTGATAAAAGGCACCATGCTGCCTGCTAAGAACACTGTGAAACTGGAGAACCACAGAAGGAAGATGCACGTGGAAACACAGAAGAAAATGGATCCCCAGAGCCCTAGGAGCAGAAAAAGGACCCATCTGGAACTGTTCCTCTTGCAAAACTGTCCCTACAAGGACTTTCTCCCTGTGCTCCTTTCCTAATACATAAAATTCATCAGTAAAGATCATTCTCTCCCCATCACTTCCTTGAGTTATTCCCATCCCACTCAAACAACACTAAGTACAAATTGGTTAAATAAATCCTGAAGAAAAGTTGCTAGTTAGCGTTTCTTTCCTGCCTAAAATGCAAGAAGAGTCTGAAAAAGAAATTAATGCATTCCATGACCCCAGTGAGATCTCCAGCTCCATTCTTTTTCCCTTTCCTGCTCTTTACTTCCCTTAGATTGCCACCTAATCACCATTATCTGCTTGTTTCCCCTTCACCACCAGAAAGAAGCCTATTTCCTTTCCCTATTTATATCTTTCTCATCTCATTCTTTTTCTTGCATCTATATCCACTTGCTGAAATTCAGACAACTCCTCTGCTGCCTCCACCAGCATATCTAGCTCTCCTCCCAGTCTGCAATCCTAAAGTGAAATGTGGCTTCACTAAAACCAAGCACAAAGGTTCAATCAGACCTAGATTTTACCTCAGCAACATAAAAATAACTTTTTTATTGGAATTATGTCACTTATCCCAAAGCCAGCTATGCCCAAGAAGTGCCTGGACAAGCTTGGGATAAGAGCAGGAAAACCCTTTGGCTCAGCCTTCCTCACTCTCAGTAGGAGAGCCTCATCCAGCTGCACACACAAGGAAGGGAACAGTGCACAACAAATGCTACTGAAATCTGTCCAGCCTCTGGAAAACCTCCACACAACAAGTGACGGTCACCCATGAGTACAGATGTTCTCTTTTAAAAGCACAAATGGATTTAAAAACACATACACTAGTATTCTTATATTTTGCACTCTCCTCAAGCCTGGGAGTGTGTTTGAGGAAGTGACCATGAGAAGCAACTCCAACAAGTAGTTTTCTGCTTGTGAAAAAATTAGGAGGAAACAGAAACCCACAGCACAGCCCAAATCAACCTCCAAGGATACAACTACTCATTGCAAGTACAGACATATCAGAAGTCTCTTTTTTCACTGCATTAAGCTGCTGGGAAAAACCTTGCAAGGCCAGGACAGCACCCTGGACTTTTCCACACACACCTGACATAGGAAGGTATCACCTCTGATAAAGCAGGACCTCAATTATCACTGCTGGCTGCTCTGGATTTTCAGCTTCCCAAAAGCTGATGTCATGGCATTTCTCCTTGCAAAACAATGGTCTTTGCAGGCCTCTGGAGAAAGAAGCCAAGTCCAACACTAAAAAGATACAGATGACGAGGAAAATGCTGGTGTGCACTGCTACTCAAATGACAGAAAGCATTAAACACTTACACTGACACATTATGGTATGATTCTACTGTAACTGCAATCTCCTGTGACACAACCATGTCATTTGTTCTTCTGAGAAACTCACTCTGAATATCCAAGATAGATGGCACTGAGTAAGGGGAGCAGCCCCATCTCTCACCAAACACTGGCTGTGACCTCACCCTCGTATTGTACCAAGGCTGCAGAAGGGAGAGCACTCCAAGGAAGCAGCTCTTGGACAGACTCACAGAACACCTCAGGAGACTCAGCCAGTCATGCTTTGTGCCAGGCAGGCTCCCTCCTTACCAGAACCAAGGTGACACAGTTACTCCCCAAAGCAGGACCCGCTGCCTCAGAGGAAAGCACAGACACATTAAATAGCGTGAGCCATAAAAAACCATCAAAACCTTCTTCCAGTCATCACCAGAGTTGCATTTTATATCTTGCTTCTCACTGGAGAGCCAAAAGAAAACCTCCCTCACCTCCAGCTGACAGCAGCAGCTCCATCCCTCCAGGACAGAACCAGCTGTAAATACTGGCTGGAAATATGTATTCCCACTGGGGACTGGCAACTGTCTGTAATTGCTGGCAGCAGAGGGGCCAGGGGAGTCTCTCTTGTGCCAAACAGCAGACAAAATAAACCAAAGAAAAAAATAATGCCACATGTATACTGCAACATCTGAACCTAAACAGCATTGATGGGGCCACTACATCTGTGTTTAGGCTGAAATGAAAACATTTTAGAACAGCTATACTAAACTAAACCAAACTACGAAAGCTGCTTATAAGCAAAATGACTGAAAAGATGCTCTGTCCTTTATGCTGTAGATCCAAGGTGAGGAAAGGCCACAAGGGTTTGTGACCAGACCATTAGAGATGGATTCACAAGCCTGCAGGCCTGGACATGGACAGTGGTCCTAGCAGAGATTTTTCCATGACTATTACAACACTGACACAGTTCATTCCATAAATACAACCTCAGCTTGCTAGAAATGCATTTCTGACTGAGCACAGTAAAGAAAATATACACTGTGAGCAGAAGACCCAGGTTAATCAATGCTCTGTGTGTGTACAGTTCAGCCACATCTATACAGACTGTAAGATATTTTTCTCCATTTTCTTCAACCAGAAAAGTGTTCAGGAGTTCATTTAAGTTTTTCATAAGAAATTCTTTACACAAGCTGATCAATAAACCAAGGTTTGGGAAAAAACAGACAACTATTAGAATTCTACTGTGGGACAGTATTTTCTACTCCTGACAGGCATCTGTGTAAGCTGGGTTGCAAACCTGAAGGTCAAAGCTACATGCTGACAGGGATTTGTTGACTGGTGCCAGGAAAACCAAGAAAATAGTAAAAGGAGCACACAGAAAGAAGGCCAAAAGACAACTCAGTATGTCTCGTGGAGACTAGACAAAAGTTTCTGCAGGAGGAAATTTCTAGCTGGGATACAAATGAGAACTATTCCCCGAGAAACAGCCCAGTTCACCTGCTGAGTACCTGCCAGCCATTCTGCAGGAAGACATCCACAGGATGAATTTATAACCCAGTAACTTAAGGCTGAAGAGATGGAGAGCAGCAGCAGGTGGCCTTTGATATCAAGGTCTTTGCTATTAGAGCTTCAGTACCTTTTCTTGCTCCAGGCAATCACTTGATCTCACATGATTCCCAGAAAGACCAAATTCTACTTAAGAGGTTGCAACAAAGCTCAGGCAACATTTTTGCTCAAAAGACATCTTGGGAAACTGAAGCAATCAGAATGATGAGGCTTTTTGCTCCTGCCAAGTGCCCGAGGTAACAAAGGTAATCAAAATAAAGGCACAAAATAAGATTCTGACAGTAAATGGTCAGTGTCTAATACAGGGATGATATTTCGGGGTTGGATTTTGTGAATATAATCATCTGAGATGACAAGAAGAACAATTTCCTTTAGCACATGAGAGAAGCTTGCAGAGAAGAAAAGAACACTTAATGGTCCCTTCTGCCTCCTCCCCTCTGGGTCTGCCTTTACTCTCCTCTGTAACAAACAGGTTGATCAAACTTCTTCTTTCCCATATGCTCCATGGGGAGGGAGGCAGACAGCACTGCAGACACAGGCTCGATGCTCTCAGCAGTTTAAAAGCAAATGTGTTGTACAGATAATGAACCTCAGCTACATAGGAACATAAGTATTTTAACCTGAAAACCACAGAAACTAACCCTGATGTTGCAAAATATTGACCAGGGAGAGCAAGAGAAGGGATTGTATTTTTACCCAAGTGTGAGAACAGTTCTTCTTGCTCCAGACACATCATCAGTTCAAAATGGGTAGAAGTAGGTTCTCTAGGCCCTGCAGTATCTCCTGGAAGCCTGAACACACTGGTCCATCCTCTTGTGGTCACCCCAAAGACATGCAAAGGGCAGGGCAGAACAATCAGATGAACTGCTCAGGAGTATCGCATTCAACACTCCCTTGGCCAAGGGAATAATGGAATGAGCTATGGAGGGCTCTGAAGCCAGACTGCTGACAGGAGAATAAAGACAAAGCACTATCAGAAATTAGCCCTGAAGATCAATCCTCAAGCACAATGCTGAGTTAGCTCCTTGCGAAGAAGAGCAGAGCAGAACATCTCCTTTAGCAAGGAGCCCTTTCTTCTCACAGGTCACTTATTGATGGCCACCTTGGACTAGAAGGCTCTCAGCCAGAAAACACAATGGCTCCTGGATGTGGCTACTGGGCACACAGCCTTCACAGCTGCAAATGGGACTCCTGTCTTAACACCACAACACCTTCTGATTCCTTTCAGTTGTCTTGTTACACTTGCACTTCCAAAAGAGACTAGAAATTCTGCTTCCTGAGGAATTCCCAGTGAACCACCACAGGGTGCTGCAGAGAGGAGGTTAAAGATTCCTCTCACGCAATCCCTGTCAAGGTCCTGGTCTTTCAATATGCTGCTCAGAAATGTTACTTCTACTGCATTGTCACAGTCCAACACCTCAAGACATAACAGCAGAGAAATATACCTTAGGAAAAGGTGGGAAAGGTACATCTAAAAAGTACTTGATGCCACTCCTCCAAACATTTAAGTGTGAGCCAGACAGTGAAAGGGGTTTACTGGAGCCTCTGAGCTGCAGTGCCCTCCCTGCTTCCAGCACCAGGGAAGCAAAGCCATGGGATGAGGGTCAAACTCCTGCATGGCCAGTGTAGTACAGTTTGGTGGGACTTGGTTGGAGAGAAACGACTCAAAATGGCTCAAACATCAGGTTTGAAAGCAGAGAAAAAGCCTTTCCTGACAAACATGCAGGTCAAAGAAAATACCATACTCCTTTAACCTCCATGTCTTACTGCAAATATTCAGATAGTTTGAGGTTTAAAAAATAAATAAATAAAAAGCACTAGTAAGAATGAAAATCATTCCTAATGCACTTACATGCAACATTAGTCTGTTTTCGCTGGAAACTGCTACTCACCCTTCTTCCATTCCAAATTCTGGTACTCTCCCCTCTTGCCACCAAGACTGAGAGCTGACACACCCCTCACCCTTTCTTCCCCTCTCTTGAAACCTTATTTCCACCGCTCTAATAGTTCTTGACTTAACTGGGACAAGGAAAATTATTCTGGGCTTCTCTGTCCTAGCAGTTAGTCTATTCTGCATTAACCATCCAGAGCACTGCAAAATCATCCTGAAGCCCCAGGCAACCATTCCAACGCTTCCTTAAATTCCTGCTTTAATCAAATTGCCCATTTTTACTGGACATGTCTGTAGCCATATATATATATACACACATATATGAACTTTTTGCATAAAAATCCATCAGTGTTAAGAAAATTCAGAAAAGCTCATTTAACAGCATTCATTCCAAGAGCTCACAATAAGCTAAATTTCTATCTGACCTTAAAACAGAGCTATTCTTTATGCAAGATGGATTTTTTTGCCCATCCTTTTAAGCAAGATGCAAAAGCATTTATCACACTTAAGAACAGACACTTCAGTAAATTTTACACACGAATAAAATGTATAATTGCATCCACTAGTTCAGGCATGGAGCTGAAAGGCCTGGCTTTCAAAAGCTGGCTACACAATGGCTCCCTTGGCCTGTTTTAATGTAAACTACCACATTCAGCCACTCAAGCCAAAAGAGATAAATTTTAGCACTCATCTCAAAACTCTGACCTTTGCCTGTTGTCCAATATCAACAGCATGGCGCCATTAATTTCTTTAAGGGATGCATATCAGTTTCTGCACAACCACATTTATCACAGCAATATCACTACAAATTGGGTTTGGCTGAGGGCAGCAGTAGTTTTTGAACAACACCATGTGCACCTCTGAAGGGATGAGCTCGTTTCAGAGTAAAGCAAAATACAAACTGCAGTGACCTACACCTTACCCCATTACAGAGCTGTGCCATTCTGGTGGAGAAACAGCAAAGGGAAATTTTCTGCACTGTACTGTGAGAAAGCAAATCCCTTGCATTTTTGAGATGGCACTTCCCAAAAACTGCCAATCATTTTAACTGCAAGAGACAGCACACTACATAAATGTATTACGACTTTCTAGAGAAGTGCATCCAGAAAAGCCTTTACTTGGAGACACATAACCTGTTTGGAAACTCTTCTATCAGGAAACAATCAGGGCTGGTTTCCATTTCCTGGAGTCTGTGCCTGAGACAAGCAAGCAGAGTTTGAGCTCACCACCAAGCTAGGCTGTCCAGTTTCTCAGGGAACAACACTCTCCCATCCAGGAGCAAGACATTAAGCACCAGCTCATTTTGCAGCCTCCACTCTGCCCATCCTGAGGCTGAAAACAGAGAGAGCTGGCTGAGGACTGGTATCAGCACAGGGCAGAGCAAATAAAGATACCAGTGTAACCACCTTTGAGATAAGGCAGCCAGCGCAAGCACAGTTGTCCAAGAAATACACAGCAGAGAAACAGGAATGCAAAGTGTAAGCAGGAGTTCTGTTAGACCTGAAATTACCCAGACTGAGATACAACATCCTCTGCTATTGCTGCAACACTCTGTCAAGCAAACATTAAGTTTTCCCCTTCTTACCTTCCCTCTGAGGACACACCACAACCATTTAAGAGCACACACCTCCATTTTTCAAGTACAACAGAAAAAAAAAAAGTAGCAGCACACAATAAGGTTTTGGGTGGTAAACTATGCACTCTCTTTTCCCTCCTAAGTTACAGCTGTAATGGAGAATGCAAGGACAAGGGGGAATGGTTTTAAACTAAAAGACAAGAGATTTAGGCTGGATGTTAGGAAGAAATCCTTCCCTGTGAGGGTGGTGAGGCCCTGGCACAGGTTGCCCAGAGAAGCTGTGGCTGCCCCAAACCTACAAGTGTCCAAGGCCAGGCTGGACAAGGCTTGGAGCAATCTGGGATAGTGGAAGGTGTCTCTGTCCATGGCAGGGGGTGGAATGAGATGATTTTTAAAGTCCCTTCCAACCCAAACCATTCTGGGATTCTATGAAACCATGCAGTTTACTGTGAGCCCTTTTTTCTGCTCCATGTCATGTACCAGTGGCAGGGCCCTGATTTCAGCCAGCCCTGCTCAGACTCCACCCAGGTGAGGCTCTGGCAGTATCAGCAATGCCAGGAGAAAGGCAGGAAAGAGCTCACCAAAGGTATGTGGTACCCACTCAGAGCCACCACCTCAAACCTCTGTCACAGGGCACTTCAGGGACAAACCCCTGAAGGTGGATGAAATAGCAGCTGAGATTGCCTGCACTTTCCTTCAGAGGCTGGGACTTTATCTGGAGCACATTGGAGTGCATTAATAACAATTTTAGAAGAAAACAATACCGACTTAATTTACTTTTACAAAGCCTTTGCCCTCATCTTAGCTGACTACAAGTGTCAAAGAAAGGTCAAATTAGCTTAATTTTCTTCTGCACTGGAGAAAAAAGGCATGAAGGACAGTAAATTTAGCTTTCTTCATTTGCACTGGGGCTTAAGGAAGGAGAGAAGGAATTTATTATTATCAAACTGACCCCAGCATAAACTGGTTGCTTTTATCACGGTGTAAACCAAAAAAGAAAAAATCAGAGATTAAAAAAGATGCATCGCCTCAAAGACAGTGGTTAGATCTCCATGCAAAAAAAAATGTGGTAACTGACATCAGAACACAAAAAACTGAGCAGCTTTCCAAATACAGCTACTCCAAAACAGCAGGCAATGCAATGCTCAGGCACCAGAGAATGGAGACCAAGTCAAGTGGTAAATGAATTAAATAAAAGTGGATTGTGGTCCTTATCAGTAATGCTGAATTCTCCTTTACCTGGAAGCACTGGGCAAATATTATTTTAATAGAAATGTAATTCTGCTTCAAGATGGCAAGTGCAATGTGCTTGAGAAACAATATAATCTTATTTGATAAGGGGACCTGCAGACAAGCAATGCTACCTGGCAAATTTACAGTTCCTTTACTGCTGCACCTGTATCTACTAATCAGTATCCAAAAGTTACACATGACCAGAACATAATCAAACTTTTTTTTTTTTTAAATGCATCCATACAATGTTTAAATGTAGGAAAAATATGTCTTGAAAATAAAATTGTTTTACTCAGGCAGCTGGAAAAAGCACCATGGGAATCTGAGACAATGTCTCCTTTTCCCTCCAAGGTGATTACAGGGTTTTTACAGTTTATTCCATTCACTAAATGTCAGCCTAAAGTTCTCTGCTTAGCAAAAATAATTTTCTTAACAGCAGATCTTAATAAAAGAAAGATGTGCAGTGGTGTTAGTCTTGACACTTTCTAACTAAGCTGGGCTGCAGACCAGTCCTGGCACAGAAAGGTCCCAGACCAGGAATTCCTGAAGTTTTGTTCATGGCAAGTTAATCACGCTGCAGTGGTGAACAACTCAGCCCAGGCTGATGCTGATGGTACACTGTGGTGATATTTCCCATCCAGTTAAAGCAGAACAAATGGTTCCCAACACAGCAGCTGAAACATCCTAGAAAGGCCACGTATATCCAGCAGCCAAGCTGTGAAATCCACTGCTGTAACCCTGGCTGTAAATTCAATGTGGGGATGAATCTTATGGATCTTCCTACAGGAAACTTGGTGTTTCTCAGGCTGCTCACACTGCTTGTGCCAGAGCTCAGCAGCACCTTCTGGGCTTGCAGTTTCTAACCTGGAACCCCCGGGATACCCAGGGAAGAGAGAGAACCACACGATGAGCTGGACTTCTTTAAGCATCTTTGAAAGTGGCTGGGAGGGCTTGCCTTGGCTGAAGGGAATAAGCAAAGCCCTGAAGGAAGTATCAGCAAAATAAAGATGTAAATAGAAGTTGATGCAGCTCTGCCTCACAGCTCTCACCTCCAATGGCCTGGTCAGCTCCCCCAGAACAGTCTCAGCCACACAGCACTGGAAACATTCCCTCTCCTAGAGAAAATAAGGATGGTAACTGATTCTGGCTGGGCAGCAGCATCCAGTTTTTGCCCAAGGTTCAAACTATCCATATTTTGTCAAGATGCAGGTTAAACTGATGGCATATTTTTGTGTTAATGAGACAAGAATTTCATCCACAAACACCAAGGCATTTTCAAATCCCATAAGGCCATTAGACATGACATGCTGGGGCAGACAGGCAAGGAGAGAACCTTCCAGGGACCTCTACACTTGCTCAAGGTTTTACAGTTATGATAGAAGCCTGATACAGTCAAATCTCCACATGAGAAACAGACACAAATCCAGACTCCAGACAAAACCTGATGGATAACCAATATCAGAATGTGTGCACACTGCAAGTCAGTCTTTTGATGCATGGGTGGGCCAGTGGATAACATGCCCTTGTCCCTTGCTAGCAGGGCTTCCCAGTGAGCACAAACACTTGAAGCACCCTGCTCCTGTCCTCATGGAAGCTGCAAATCTCCTCCAGGAGATGCACCATGTCATCATATGTTACCCACAGAGATTGTGGCTTCCACGGCCCTGGAATTGTTCAAGGTCAGGCTGGATGGTGCCCTGAGCAACCTGATCTAGTGAGAGGCAGGGGGGTAGAACTGGATGAGCATTAAGGTTCCTTCCAACACAAACCATTTAATGGTTCTAGGATTCTCAATCATTCCAGAGCCACCTCTGGCTGCAGCAGCTGCTGGAGAAGCACAGCTCACAGAGCTCCAGCCCTCCCTGCATCAGCCCAGCAGGAACAAACTGCTGAAGGCTGCACTGATGTGCACTGTGAACACTGTGTGCTCCAGGGCTCCCATGGGATGCACTTCCTCCCCATGCCCTGTCCTGCAGGAAGGATGCAGCTGGAGCAGGCACCACATCCAGCCCACAAGCCATCTGGCACGATGCCTCTGATCAAGAGCCAAGAACCAGAACTGTTTTACTGGAAATATCTCAAAGTATTTCCCAGCTACTGCTGAAAACTCCTCTTTGAACAAGGCTGGAACAACTCCTGGCTCCAGTGCAGGTGCCTCTCCCCAGCTGCACACCATGAGAAGTCTCTGCACTGACAAAATCTGCTGGGGTTGTGATAGCAGCTAATAAAACAGCGAGTAAACAACACACAAGAAATTAGAACAAGTACTCAGAGCAGGAATACTAGCACAGCCTGGTATTTACTTAATGACTCATCCAGAGGAGGATCTGTCCCTTTAGGCTTATGGCCAGCATGAGAACAGGTAATAGGAGAGCGTATGAAATCACTGGAGCTCAGCTCCTCCTGACCTCTGAGAACAAAGAAGCCTTAGAACAGCAAAAAAATCCTCTTTTCACTCTCTCTCTGCCCTCTGTTGCACAATAATTCCCCACAGAGTTAAGTCACACTTTTTACAGACCTGGAAAGGAGAAAGCAAAAGGCAGAAAAAGTATTTCTGCTCATCCACACAACAGCAAAATACAGACTACACCAGAAAAGGTATTTCCCAGTGAGATTCCCTAGCTTTACAGGTTTTTTGGTAAATGGTTCACAGATAATGTCTGAAGAGGACGCCTGGAAAACACAGGCACTTAGGAAAGACAAGAGAGCTTTTAGAACTCAGTCACACCTTTTGCTTTGGGGCCTTCAGGTTTCCATCCTTTTATGCAGAACTGTGCAGATCATACCAGACACCAAAGAGCACCAAGGGATGTGAACAGTATTTTTCTCTCCAGCGACAAGACGTTTCTTCCTCAACAAGTAAAATCCCCTGACACTGCACCCTCTTGTACCTGTCAAGTCCTACATTCCTGAGAGGCTCTCCATGCTACGAAATATACAAATGTTCAAGGAACTCACATGGCTAATGAGCTCCAAATCTGTAAAAGAACATGAAGAATTCACTCTAGGCTGAACTTCTACTGGGATTTTTTCCTCACATGGAAAAGCATTTATGTACAAAAGGCCTGTGACATCAGTGCTGAACATTTTCAAGCAATTTCTGTGCAGGCAGAATGACAACTGACAACCACCTCTTCTTCACCATTTATACTCCACTAGTGTCTCTGAGTTCAGAGCTGCTAGTTGGCTCATGCCAAAAAACAGAAAAAATAATTATTAACAAAGTAGCCATCAGAAAGGCAAACTTATTAGCCTCATTTAAAAATAAAAAAAGAATTAATGCTGCTAAGTGGACAAACTTAGGCCTACATAGCTCACGGCTTTCTTTTATATATTAAAGGGAGAGTAAAGTCTAAACCAAGATATTTTAAACTTTAACTGTCTTATAAATGCTGGTTTTATTTCAATGTTGAGTGCAGGACTTATGTAACAATTCCCATTTTGATTTCTTTTATTAAAGGATTTTAAAACAAAACTGTATGGTCACTGCCTACAGCCCTAAGGGGCTGAGTACAAAAATAACATAAAAGATATCACAAACTCTACAAAATACAATTCTGATTTAATTTCATTCAAGCATTATGTTCTTTACTTTGGGGAAATTACTTTATCATCTTTGATAGCAAGTACTCTTCTTCAGCTCTTCTGAACACTGAAAATATCATTTGAGGTACAACTGGAACAAAACTTGAAAATGCCTTATGTAATTTAATACACTTGCCAAACTAAACCAAAGTTTGTCTTACAAGCTTAACTTTCTCATGCTGCAAATAAAACACCTACATTTTCTCCACTCACCAGAAAATATCTGTGCTCCCAATGGCTCACCTCTTTCACTAAGTACTCCAGCTTTTTCAAAGGCTTCTAAATCAATGATAATTCATTAGTGGAAAATATTCCCTGCTTCCTCCCCATTTCTCCTGGTGATAAAATACATATTTTCACAAGCAAGTTTCCATGGTTTGTGCCAGACCAGAGAGGCAGTGTCAGACCAAGCTGGAATGAGGGTGGATCTGCCTTTGGTCAAGGCCCAAGACATCGGGCAGCTCATCTGTCACACACAATACCCACTCACCTTCAGGACATGTTATTTTCCAGTAGGAAAGTGTAAAAAGGCTCATTTTGGAAGATGTAATGGTCCATCGGTTTCTGTCCTTAACTCTCTTTGCTGTTCCTCCCAAACTGGTGTTCTGGAGATATAAAAAGAACTTCAATTTAAAATATGGCTCAGATAAATACTAAATTTTTCCTGCTTTTTACCAGGCCCACTGAAAGGTCACCTGAAACCCATCTGATGATCCAGTCACTGAATTACTGCTGTCTTATCTCAAAGGAGGCTATAAGGAATTATTTCCTCACCCTTGCTACCCTCACAGCCTACATATGTACCATCCACAGTAGCATACTGAGAATTCATCCTGGAGAATGGGAATGGACAAGGGACTTCTTTTAAATCATACGGGCGCCAGAAGTGAGAATTACACTGTGTTATCAAAAGTCCCTTTTCACCTTGCCTGCTACATTTGACATACTGACATATATTTACTACACTCAGGTTTATCTCCAAAGTATAAACACTGAACTGTTCTGGTGAATTTTGCTACAGTTCCCTCAGTGACAGACCACCTTCCTTCTCCTCACCACAGACACTTGGGTCCAACTGTGCAGCACAACCAGGGCACTTCTTACCTGCTTGGGACTACAAGGAGTTGGACATATGTTTGCAAAATTAGGCTGAAAAGGCAAAGCAAAAGCACTGGGAAGGTAAAGGAGCAAATGCCACGTTAGAAGCAATTTCCCTGGTAGTCCCATTTCACAGCTGAAATAATTAGATCACTAGCAAGAAACATCCCAAGCAGATAAATGGTGTGTTACAAGATCAACCAAGGTCACTCCTCTTACATCTGGCTTTCTAACAAGATGCCTCCTCCAAAAAACTTAACCCTAGGGCTCCATCCAAATTAAAAATTCACTGTTGACGTACATCAATACAAACCAAATCAAAGTATTCCAGAGCCTGCCAAGTGCTGACTGCCCAAGGAAAGGCCACATGCCTTCTAAGTGAGAGAAATCTCCATTTGAGAGCCACCTAAACTCTGAGACTGCTGCTGGGCGTTCAGAGATAACTGCCAACTCATTAAAATCCCACATTAGAAGTTTATTAAATATGCAAACATTAATGGAATTGGACTAGCAGCTACTTAGGCAGATAAAATTTCAACGTGGCGCATCCCGCAGTTCCCGTTATCAATGCTGTGTCCTTTTGGAAGCATCTGCAAAAGAGTCACGAAGTTGCTCAAGGCAGTGAAACCCTTCAACTCCCTCAGATTACTCAGGTCACACTCTGAATGCTCCAAGTAGCCTAGAAAAGACTCCTGCTTCCCCATAATTACAGCTCAGTGTCTACTGTCCATTCCCACTTTCACTCCCCCACGGTTTTCCCCCTTTTGGGAATACCTGCAGGGCAAGTCCCACACCTCTTTGCAAGCTCACAGGTATAGAGGTTTTACACATATCCCAAATTCACAGTCCTTGTCAACTTGCTGCTGGAAGAACTACACAAGGAAGAGCAGAGTGTCACACAGACAACAGGGATTAAAGAAAAGTGGTTAAAAAGCAGCTCTCCTGAACTTCAGGTAACTCCACACGTGCTCGCGTGTGTAGCTCTGCTTGGAGCTCCTTCCTTCAGCTCTCTCAAACCCAAGCATCAGTCCCTCCTGCAAACACCACTCTCAGTACATTTTGCTCCACAAAATGCATTTAAATTCCTGGGTTACTCTGCAAAGTCCCAGTGCCTGGTGAGCATCTCAACAAACCTCCAAGTTTTTGCTGTAGAGTGACATCAGACTTGGAATCGTTCCTCACTAATGCTATCAGCATAATCTGAGTTAGCCCGAGAGAAAGGAGGACAAGGAATGTCTCTCATTACACAGAATAAAAAAGCTCCTAAGAGTCCCTAATGCACCTCCAGGTGACTCTGGCAACAGCCTTGCTTCAAAGAAAGTCTGGAAGATTTAATCCTCTAATTAAAGAAAAACAAGCGTGGTCTAGCACCACCTTCTTGGAGATGTGAGGTTTCAGCAAAAAGATGGAAATGAAATCTTAGGGAACAACCTTGGGAAAAGCACGACTTGCAGGGAAGGAAGGGAAATGAAGGAGTATGAAGTGATCTCCAAAGAAAAACACTGAGCTCACTGAGCACAAAGAGGCTGAGCAAGTTCTTTACCACCACCTTTCCTGGTTCCAGTGACGGTCTGGAGAAGTAAGGGCAGTTGTAATTGTCAACAACTTCCCAGAACCAGCCTGTGGGATGCAACACTGAAGTTTGTGTTTCTTTCAGTCCTGCAACCATATGGGCCTCTCAAAATAGAAGGTTCAAGGATGCCTTGGCCAAGACGGAATCAGCAAAATCCCCATCCATCACCTGATGCAACACCAGGCATCACATGTTGCAGAACCTTGAGCAGCAACCAGTTTGAGGTCAGGCACACAATAGCCACCCACTCCATGAACCAGGAAGCCAGGGCTTAGGTTTAGATTTTTTTTAAAGGAGAACTGAATTACTTTGGAAATTAAGGCAAAGAGAGACTTCAAGGTAATCTGGGTTCTCAAAAGGGTCCTGACTAAATCTCACATGGATTCTGGGGACTGATCTTTGCTGCTTCAATGTGTTCAGAAACACAGAAAAGCAGCCAGCTCATGGCTGGCCCCAGGGACAGTTATTCCCTGGCACAGCAAAGGAAAACCCATACAAATCCTTTTACCTCTTAAGAGACATCATGATGACTTTCTACTGCAGATGGTACATTCTGGCCCTAGACACAGGGAAAAACGACTGTGCAAACATTCTCTGAGGCTCCAAGCACTAGGAGGCTTCTATACAGGTATGTGCTCAGTCAGCTGCCCGTTTGGTCAGTCCACTGAGCTCCTCAACTTGACTGCACCACACAGAGCACATCCACAGCTTGGATTATCTCTGCCCAGAGAGCTGCTGCCCACAGAAACATGCAATGGGTGACTGAACACAAAAATAATACTTGTAGCTTACAGCCAGCGCCCTTGTTCTGCCCACCAGGCTGCAGGAGGGGCCTCTACCCACGAGAACACACTAGATCAGTTAACCAGCACCAGTATTTCCTCCCCGTGCAGGCCGACAAGCACATGGAAACTACAGGACACTGTGCCTTGGGGAATGTAAATAACCCATTAGAGGAGAGCTCTGTAAGAGAACCAGGGAGGTCTGTGCTCTGTGTCAGGTATTTGACACACTGGTCTGTGCCCAGGGACACAGGAGTCATTCCAGCAACCCTACAGCTAAAGCAACTGCTGAACACTCTTATTCCCAAAGTGGTGTCCCAATGCCACCAAGTAACACTGTGAAATTTAGTGTTCACATTGTAAAGAAAACAGGTAGAGAACAAATGATTCTATGAAAACTCAGCCATCCATCTGCCACCTGCTGAGGTCCATGGCACGACCTGCATGAGAGCCCAGCACTGTTTCCTCCACCAACACAGAGGTGTCAGGCTGAAGCCAGCAGCAGCAGCACTGGTTACACAGCACCAGCAGGAAACTCCTCTGTGAGGGATACCCGAGTAGACCAGACTCAGGGTCTACAGGGAAGGATAACATTGCAAGCACTGAGCAATTCTACCACAGGCCAAAGGTCAACTGTAGTGGCACCAGCTAAGAGAGTGACCATGCAACCTCACAAGACAGGCTGGCACACTGATCCAGAGATATGGGTGCTGGGGACAATGCCCTTTACTCATGAGTTGTAGGGCAAATCTTTTGAGCTAAGACAGGAGCAACCAAAACTCACAAGTTTCTGAAGTGTGGACAAGGTGTTTCCTGGCAACAGTAATAAACCAGTGGAGTAAAATGAATGTTTTCTCAGCACTTTGCTGTCAGGTGACCTCGCTAACACCCTTCTGCAGGAGACAGGATCCTCTCTGACAGAACCACCACCAGCAGCTGACCCAGCACAGTGACCAAGGCTGACACTGCTGCACTCCCCTCTGCTCAGCTCCAAGGCTGGATTCCTGACCACCTTCTCCCTGAGGCAGCTCCAAAAATAGCCTTTGCTCACTCCAGGGAGTCCACGCCTGAATAAACCACAGGCAGAGCCTCTGTGGCCAGCCCACACCACAGCAGCCCGCTCCGGAGGTGGGTGCGAGGAGAAATGTAGGCCACACATGCAGAGAAAAAGAGACATCCAGAGTCCAGAGATCCCACTGGCAGAGTCAGGAAGTGAATGCCCATTAAAACAGCCTGGAAGTGCTGGGGTACAGCTCAACATAAACCAGGCAGGCTAAGGGCAAAACACACCTCATCAAAAAGTTAAAAACTTGTGGGCTATTTCCCCCCACTAAACTGCCTGATGAATCATTAAAGAATATCTTTGTGATGTAACTATTCAGACTTACACAAAGAAGCCTTGTAATTAGCTCTCAGAGTAATCCTCTGGCCACCATCTGGAGCTCAGCCTAAACCTTGACCTCACAGCAGACAGCCACGCATCCGTGACACACACCTGACAGTGAGTCACACTGCTACGCTGCGTTCACAAAGTGGAGAAAGTGGATAGGAATGCTAAAAACCCGAGCCACTTTTTACTCTACAGGTTCTTCAACTTCATACCCATCACACTTAGAAGGAAACTATTTCAAAAACACAAAGTTAAAAAGCAGGAGTCATCAACCCAATCCTGCATCTAAACCAAAATGTGTCTCCCATCGAAACCTCAGTTCATAGTAAACAAAGTTGACAGATGACATACCCAACCTTCTTCCAATAACACAGGAGAAAAATCTTCCTAGAACCAGATTCTGACAGAAAACAGACTTACCACAGGTATAAAATAACTTATTCCCCCAGGTATAAACAGTTCAAAATATTTTACTATTGAAGGATGGCAAAATTCTTTTACCTAAAGCACCATAGATGACTGGATGTTCTTTTTTTTGCTAAAACCTTCTGATTAGTTTGAAATTCTTGTTCCCCACAAGCAAACAAAGTCTAAGAAGTCTTCCACTCTTATAAAACCTCTTAGCTAGAGAAAAATTAGTTTAATATACAGGTCTATACTGCTTGCTGAGCTCCCCACAGCAAAGCAGTCAAAAACGATTCATGCCACATCAACAAGAACAAAATTTATCTTGTCAGTCCCAGAGGAATTCTATTTCCAATGAAGTTTAGCAAGCAGATTTTAGACTTTTGTAAAAAAGCCCACAACACAAGGAAAGACGGATGGAGCAGGCTGAAAGTGCTGAAAGAGTTATTGCTTAGTTCATATCTGAGAGCAAATCTCTGCAAGAATGAGAAATGTTTATTTTTTCTAGGGATCACGTGTCTATAAAGCACAAAGAGCCTTCTGTAGTAGGAGCCATGGTCCCAGAGCAGAGACCTCCTACCAGCTGGGCTCCTGGCACACACAATTCCCTCCAGCTCCAGGGACAGTTAAACACAAAGAAGAGCAAGACGTGGCACCACCAGGAGACCCCAAATTCCAGGCATTTCACTACAGAGAGACAGACTGGGGCTGTCACCACCACCAGGTAGAGACGTGGCTGTCTCCTCACATCATGCAGACTCCCAGCCCTGGACATGGGGACACTCTGGGGGGGTTCTGAGCCTCCTCTGGGACCACTCCCCACAGCCAGATTCAGCTTGGCAGGGGGTGGATTATCTTTGCCACAACACCTTTCTCCTGGCTGCAGCTTCAGCAGGGATTACCCAAGATCAAAGTTCTACACAAGTCAATATTTAACTTGAGCTCTGCGCTGCTGAGACCCACCTGGAATATTGCATATAGTCACTTACTAAAGCCTATGCTGCCATTATTTACAAAAAAAAAAAACAAAAAAAACAAAACAAAAACAAAAAACAGGCAAGTTACCTTCTTCCTGAGAACTTGTGAAGAAAAATTCTACAGGGACAGAGTTAGAGACAGCTTAAGTAATTTTAGTAAGGGGAACTAAAGGAAAATGCTTGCAGGAAAGGAGATTTAAACAATGGGATGTGTACACTGCAGAGCAGGTTCAGGGCAGGGGCAAGAGCCACAAGGCAAAAAGCATTTAAAATCAAACCACACCAAGGTCTGGAAATTCAGCATTTGTTCCAGAAGTAGTATTTTAACATTGCAATTAAGCCATTAATCTATATCACAAAGGCTTATATAAAAGTCTTGCACATTACAAGGAGAACCATTTATTCTCCACTAATTACCACTAAGTATGAACTGCTGTACTAACACAGACTTTAAAATAACACAATAAACAAAAGTGATTTTTTTCCAGGTTATAATTGTTCCTAGTCTTAGTGAGGGTAAGAAAACTGCTTATATTAAAAAAAAATTCTCTGCATGCACCTGATAAAAATTTTTGCCAATAGTCTCACTTTTTATATTTTTGGATGGAGAGCTTTCTGCTGTGAGAAGCAGCTGTTAAAATACAATTCAGGCCAAAAGTGAGCAACTGAGAGTAATTCCTTCTTTCCTACATCTGTTCCAATTCTTTATCCACCTGTTTGCTGTGATTTCTTTATTTGTTGCTAGCACTCCCACCTTTACATTTAGCAAAAACTGTTTTTGTTCTCTAAACAAGAACATCTGTTGTAGCAATGATCCCAGTGGAGCTATGGGTGAAAATCACTGCAGACACCATTCTAAAAATACCCCAGTTCTGGATCTCTAACCCTTCACAGGTACCAGTTTGGTCAGCACCCAAAAGGAAACTTTTTCAGGAAACAAAAAATTTCTGCTGGGAAAGAGTGGAAGGAAGAGGCTGAATATTAGGAACATCAGGAAACAAGGAGTAGTGCACAGCTTTCACCCAAAAAAAAATATCCAAAACAAAACAACAAACAGCACCAAAAAGCCAAACCACAAACACCAGGACTGTCCAGCAAAATGTAGCCTCAGGGAACACTTTCAGGAGCAGCTTAACTGATTTTAATCCCTGTCACTGCCTAATGGGTGGGCCTGCCTCTCCCTGTTGGATGCACAGACACGAAGCTCCATGGATTCCATTTCCTTCTGGTGTGAATTGCCGCTGGGTTTGGCAGGCGAATCCAGCCCACCACACCACCACTTACACCTGCACTTGAGGAGCAAGGAAAACAGACAAGCAGAGGGATGGAAAAGAAGTGCCCAGGGCTCCCCTTTCCAGCAGAAATAGAACATCAAACCCGTTCCTGAAATTCCATGCTTCCGGATCCATATGGTTACCAAAAAAATGCAACCTTTCACAGCTCAAACACCTCCTTGGAGCAATCAGATCACCACTCCACGCCATCCTGGAGTGAATGCAAAAAGCATTAACCTTTATTTTTCTGCTCTGCTTTCAGAATGAGATCAGTATATTAAGAGCAGCCTACCGCTGAAGCAGTGAAACTGCAGGTTAAAAGAACAACTGCAAAGGCACAGCAAGGTCTCAGCACTTTTCAGCAGCAAAATTCCCACAGAGCTCAAATGAGAAAGGAGGCAGTTTCCAGTCTGTTTTATCTAAAGGTTTTATTTTCATTCCACTACACCTGCAGGTGTTACTTCCACTCAATCACCATCCATGTAGCAAAAATGAGGCACAGTACCAGACTGTGCCCAGGAAAGCACCCCTCCCTACAAGGAGAAAAGAGGAATGGTTTGGGTTGGAAGGGATTTTAAAAGCTCATCCCAGCCTCTGCCATGGCAGGGACACCTTCCACTATCCCAAGGTGCTCAAGCCCTGTCCAACCTGGCCTGGGACACTTCCAGGGATGGAGCAGCCACAGCTTCTCTGGGCACCCTGTGCCAGGGCCTCTCCACCCTCACAAGGAGGAATTCCTTCCCAATATCCCATCCATCCCCGCCCTTTGAGAATGGCAAGCCATTCCCCTTGTCCAGGCACTACATTTCCTGCTTTCCCTCATTAACTTAAGAGCTGCATTTCTCTGGGCTAAGCCACATCGTCCAAGTGAAGCATCCACTTAACTTATCCCATTCACCCTCCCCAACTTCTGCCAGGTGAGAGAAGCATCAAAACTCCCACTTTTTTTTTTTTTTAACTGGAGAGGCCATAAAACCACTGGAGCCTGTGCTGGTCTTTGTTGTCGTCAGCAGCCCCCAGACAGGATTAGGACAGACACCAAGGCTTAGCTCCGGCGGGATTTGCTCCGGGTTGTCTGGAGACTGACTCAAACACTTCCCGCTGCCCGGCAAGCAGCGATAACACCTGGGACGGCTCCCCTGCCTCACAACAGGCACCGCCAGCACCTCGGCGGCGGCCGGGGCCAAGCTGCACCCCTGACCGCCCTCTTAAACTGGAAAAAGTCCCTTTTTCACATCAAATACACAAGCGTGAGAGCTCCGCGCCTGCAAACAGGAGCAGAGTTTCCTGAGCACCTCGAAAGCCGGGCACCCCATTCCCCGAGCATCCCGTGTCCCTCAGCACCCCATTCCCCGAGCATCCCGTGTCCCTCAGCACCCACTCCCCGAGCATCCCGTGTCCCTCAGCACCCCATTCCCCGAGCATCCCGTGTCCCTCAGCACCCCATTCCCCGCGCATCCCGTGTCCCTCAGCACCCTACTCCCGGAGTATCCCGTGTCCCTGAGCGCTCCCGTTACCTGCATGCCGCACCTCTGAGCACCCCTACCCCCGAGCACGGCATTCCTAGGCCACACCATTCCCTCAGCCCTCCGCCACTCGGACACTGCGCTCCCTAAGCACCGCGCTCCGTGCGCCCCCCGTTACCGGCGCAGCCCGTACCCCGAGCTCCCCGTTCCCGGCGCACTCCGTACCCCTGAGCCCCCGTTACCTGCGCAGCCCGCTCCCGGAGCTCGCTGTTAGTTGCGCAGCCGCACGCTGAGACCCCCGTTACCTGCGCAGCCCCGCTCCGCAGCCCCGCTCCGCTCCGCAGCCCCGCTCCGCCCCGCGCCCGGCCCGCACGTCACCTCCGGCAGCGCGCCGCCTGCGGGAGGCTTTAAAGCAGGGGCGGGGCCTGATCGGGCGTGGGCGGGGCCTGCGTGGCGTGGGCGAGGCCTGGAGGAGCGCGGGAGCGGCCTGAGGGCCGTGGGCGGGCTTTAAAGCCTGTGGGCGGGGTCTGATGGAGCGCGAGCGGGTCAAGGAGACGTGGGCGGGGTCTTGGGAAATGGGCGGGGGGTCTGAGGGGCGACAGCGCACGTGGGCGTGGTCTAACACGGCACGGGCGTGGTCTAATG
>VXBQ01010246.1:630118-665030 GCA_013400175.1 Phainopepla nitens
CGAGGGGCCGGGCAGGGCGGGCACCTCGGGCCGTCCAGAGGCGCTCCCGACGAGCCATGGGCCGGGCGGGATGTGTGCAGGAATCCCAGCTGGCCCGGGCAGGGCTGCCGAGAATTGGGGCAACATCACCTGCGTGGGCCGGCACGGACAGACGAGCACTGGACTCGTGGCTGAGTGTGACAAGGGCGGCCAAACCACGGCTTGGTATCTGAGGTGTACCCTGTCTTCGAGTACTTGGTGACAGCAGCCCCAGCATTCGAATACTACCTGCCAGTTCTCTCAACACCAGGTTACAGCCTCGCGTGACCAAACTAGATATACAGGTACCGAGCTTTGACAGACACTTCTAACACGGTAGTTTACTCCTGGACACAAAAGAGTTTCTTTAGTGCTGCGTCAACGAATCTGGAACGGAGACCAGAAAAACATATTGATTACATGTATCTTTTTGTCACCTTCATTGACAATGTTACTGTCTCCTTCAAGAAATAATCCGTCTACAGCCACTTGTGTCAGTTTTATTGTGAGCACGTGAATGTTTACGTCACATCTCAGCCTTCCGCAGCCATCGCCCACTGTTTTCCAGTCTGACTCCTCGCGTTGTTCCAGGGTGTTGGATTGTTCCAGTGCAGCACAACAGCGCCTTGAACCACGTGTAATTCTGTGAGTGAGGGCATGCCACCTTGTTCTTTGTCCTGTGGTGTTGCCAAGTCTTCTCTAGTATTCTTGTTTGCTCCTAAGGACACCCACACTTAGCTCTCAGTGAATGGGATCCTGGGAGCACTAAGGAATTTTTTGGAAACTGCTCCGAATTTCCGTTTCTGCTTCTGTTTCCTGCTTCTATAGTCACTTTCATAGTGGGATAGGGAAAAGAGAGCAAATTAAGAGGGCAAAGATGAGCACTAACATCCATTCACTATTTATAGGCATGACAGCAAGCATCCTCTGCTGGCTTTGCTCTTTTAAGGATAAAGTCCTGCACAGTTTGTGGTGATACTGTCCATTGTAAACCAGCACCTGTGATATAAACACACACACACACACAAAGGAAAAGCACAGTAAGACCTGTCAGACAGCACTAAGTGCTTATGTGTGCTCTCATTTTCAAGAATTCTGGACCACGCTCCCAAATTTTATTTCTCCCCCAGTGGAAGCTGGAACAGCCACATCCATCACACCCTGATTTGCACATTAAGCAAGGAAAGGTTTTTACTGCAGGTCACTGACAGTCTGGGAACAGTTTCTCAGAGAAGCTGTGGCTGCCCCATCCCTGGAAATGTCCAGGGCCAGGTTGGAGGGGGCGTGGAGCAACCTGGGATCGTGGAAGCTGTCCCTGCCTAAGCAGGAGGTTGGAATGAATGGGCTTTAAGGTCCCTTCCAGCTCAAACTATCCTGTGATTTTACCACTCCACAGCGTTCCCGGTGTGTCATGTACCATCCCACAAGGAAGGTGTCTCCCTGCACAAGCAATACCACGGCTTGCCAGGAGGTGTTGCTTTGAAACCACGCAAATATCAGAGCTCAAAAGTCATGAGATAGGCTTGTTTTGTTAAAAATAACCAACATACTTTGTTCTGGCAGGGAAAAAAAAGGGTATTACCTGTGAAATGACAATTTTTGTTCAAGAAAATTTAGGTCTTAAGTGCCCAGCGTGGTACAGAGTGAGATAAATACAGAACAGACAACCCACTGGGTGGGAAATGCTGTGAGTTTATATATTGCTAACACATCTGTCAGACCAGCTTTATGAGTGCAAAATTGTCTATGGCTTTGTGTTTGCAGGGCTGGATGCTAAAATATACATAAATACAGACCAGGCTTGATGCAGTGGGGAGTTTTAGAGGGGTAATCCTAAGTTTCAAGAAAGCAATGAGCAGAGTAAAGCCTCAGTAAGACAAAAGTCCTTCAAGGCCAGGCTGGACAGGGCTGGAGCAACCTGGTCTAGTGGAAGGAGTCCCTGGCCATGGCAGGGGGCACAATGAGATGAGCTCTAAGGTCCCTTTCAACCCAAACCAGTTTGTGATTCCATGCTAACAGCTGCCGTGCTCCCAGGGCTGTGTCACTGCTCTCCACACCTGCACACACACACTTCAAACAAAAATGAGCTGTTTGCTTCTAAGGGAGAATGCAGAGTTGGATATATAACCATTCTCCACCTGCATACTAGGTTTTAAGTTATTAAATGTATTAACAGGGGCAAAGTTAACTCTGCATTAAATTGTGCCCAGCCTTACTTTACAAGGCAAAACAGGAAGCAAAGATTCCAAGACATTTAAAACTCTTTTTTACTACAGAAAAAAAAAAAAACAAACTCCACAAAGGATATCCAGCTATGACAAAAAGGTTTTTAAATATATCTTTATCAGATCAAGCTGAAACAACCCTCATGGCCGAAAGAAGCTGTGGCTCTTTGTCAGAAACTTAAAGTCTGAAATAGGATGGTATTCCATGGCCCACAATGTGCCTTGCTGTGTCCTTGTAGTTATCACACTTGCTCCAGCTGTGTGAGAGCTCCCTGTGCCAGCCCTGAGGCACTGAACTCCAGCTCACTGAGGCTATGGGAGGCTGGGCTTTGGACACAGTTTGGAAAAAGAACTTAAAGTTATCAGAGGACACTTCCTAAGGGTGTGATAACCAAAGGAGACTTTGGAAATTATTTTGTGATCAAATGTTTACCACTGTTGGCTTTTACCACACATGAAAGGGCCAGACAAAGACTACAAAGGTTCAACAGCTCTTTTTACAATAGATAATCTTTAAGGGAAAAAAATTAGATAATTAAAAGTCATAGCTGTAAAAGGGAAAGCAGAAAACAGTTGCTGGATTTAGCTGGCCCTCCAAGCTGTCATTCCAACAGCAAGGTGTAATTCAGGCCTGAAGTTTAGACCAGCTGATGACAAGAACCAGCAAGTTTTCAGAGTTCCTGCCCCTCTCAGCACTGTGGCCATGGGCTTTACCACAAATCTCCACTCAGATTGTGCCATACAGCTGATAAGACCTTCCATGTTCCTCAGAGGTTGTTCCCACAAAAATACTCTACTCCTCCAGCTGGGACATTACTGCACTCACCTTTTTCCAGTGTCTCTGGGTGCAGAAATGGTCCAGCTGTCAAAAAAGCATTTTCCAAGAATGTTTATTCTGTGTGAATAAGGTTAGAGCAGATCAAGGTGCTTCTTCTGGAGTACCTTGCAGCACTGATATACTGGAATAAAAATTAAGCTGAGGCTCCTATAAATAAAGCACTTGTTTTTATCATTCAGCACTTCCTGAACAGGCTGATGATCCCAGGGGGCTGTAGGAGATTTTACACATTTGTGTTGCTCCAGCTCAGAAAGAAGCAGAAATCTTTTTCTTCTACTGTGGCAATTTCTGAGGGGTTCAGAAGACAAAGCACAATATTCACATCTATTAAAATCTGTCCTTTGGTGAATGCCCTCATTCCCACTTCTAGTCCTGGAGTTTCTAAGGATTTGCTATCCCTGTCTTAGAAGCCTTTTCCAGAGCTGGGTGCTAGGTGTATTTTCTGAGCATTATCCTGTAATGTGTGGTCAGAAGAGCAGTAATCAGAGGGAACAGTGAGATCTCTTTTCTTTTGGCAGTCTTAGGGCTAGAGAAAGCTGCCACCTTGTCCTGTGGTTCCATAGCTCCTTTCCAGCAAGGCACAAACTGCCAGGCAGCCCCTGCACAGCTTTAGAGCAGCAGGGCTGACAGAGACCTGCACAAGCTCTTGGGGAACCACACACAAAAAAAGCTACAGGAACAAACTGGACCATCCTGATAGCATTTTGCCAAGGTGAAGTGCACTGACAGGCTCTGCAGCCTGCGCCCCTCCCGTGTGCAAGGTCAGCTCAGATGTGCAGAGCTGCACAGCCTTGGGCCTGATTGCTGTGAAAACAGCAAGGCTGGGAGAGGAGAGCACAGCCAGGAGCACAACTGGGGCATGTGCCACACGCTTATCTTTCCCCATTGGTTGGCAGCTGCATTTAAGCTCAGCCCTTTGCACTTGGTCATTGCACAACTTCCAAGACTTAAAATTTTCTCTGCTGAAATGCATTTCTTCTTCTCACTATGAAACTCCATTCATCTTGAGGGAAAAAGGGGAAAAAAAAGATAAGCATAAGGCCTACAACCTTAAATATTACTTGAACTTTTCCATGACAACTTTTTTTTTTTTCCTATGAACTCTCTTCCTGAGCACTGCTTTCTTCCGTGTTTATTTGGGCTTGAACTGAGGCTGTTTCATCACAACTACAGCAGTTGTGTTATTAAAGGACAAGTAGACCTGTAAATTATTAAGACAAAGTACAGCTTAGAGTGATCTTTGGTTTCATTCTGGTTAATAAAAATTCAACAGACCAGCTAGCCTTCCAAAGCATCATTTACACCATTTTTATAAACTCCCAGAAATGCTGTTTACAAGCAAATGGCAGAATATTATTGCTAGTTTGGGGGGGGTTGTAACACTATGTAATAAATGCCAGAAGAGCTGTAGTGATCCACCACAACAGCTATAACAATAAAGATTATATAAAAGCAGCAGTAAAGGTTGCTTTGAGTGAAGGCCCTTTCTGTGCATGTAACCAATTTCTAAAATTGTGTACACCTGTTCCAGACCAAGGACGGATCTGTAGCCATTCTGCCCAGGGACTGACTTTTAAAGGCCAAGAGATATAAAGGGGAGATTAGAGGGATAAAAATAAGAATATAATAATACATATTTAAGAATCTTCTCTGTCTCTTAAATAACATTTTAGAGCAGCAGATACATGTTGTAACATTAGAAACTATCTTTTGCCCCCTACCTCTGAGCTCTTTTTGCAGTGGCATTACTACACTGGGCTGAGGGGCTGGTGTGATGTGATGTGATGCCTGAGGGGACCAGGGGGGCAGAGCTTGACTGGGAGCACACATTAAATCCCAGTATTGTCCCAGAACAAGTTCTTTCACCCAGTGTACAAGATGCCAATCCAACACTGAGTCAAGGTATTTGATTTATTTACATTTCTGCACAGAAAGGAGATTGGGTGGCAAATCCACACAGCCAGCACAACTATCAAAACTTTTCACTATTTATACATTTTAGCAAATGAAGGTATTGATGTTCATTGGCTGCAAGTTACATCGTTTTCTTATTTACTAGTCTATCTTCTACTAATTAATGATTCTCTCATTTCTCATGCTAATTAGCTCAGTCTTTCTCTTCTTTTGGGTCAGTGTCCATGAGTCACTGGTCATGATCTGCCCCTGCCAGAATCACCTCTTACCCAGCTGGGGCAGATTTCAGCACAATTGCTGGCTTGGCTTTTTAAGTTTCTTCCTTATTTTGGGGGTTCTGCCAAATGTCCTTGTGGCCTCTAAGCTCTGCATTCTGTGTGCCCACTCTCAGTGGCACATCACACACATCCTTCTTCCCAAGCACTTCCAACCTTCCACCCCAATACTGAGATCACTGAAACATCTGGAGCCCTAGACCTTAACAAGGCAACACTACCCTCAAAGGAATTTCTCTTTCCAGCACCTGGACATCACTTAGAGCTTGTGAGCTGCTGTTTCACGGGTGAAATCTCCTTTCTTGTTGATTGGGCTCGAAAGTTACAAAGATCAAACATTAATGAACATCCTTTCTTAAGAGAAATCTCCATATTCGGCACTTGGCAGCCGCAGCAGAGGCAGCTCTCTGCATGCCGGGGCCGGGGCCAGCCCGCGGTGACCGGCGGTGAGGGCGGGCTGCGGGCGGGGCGCGGCGGGGGCGGNGGCGGGCCCGGGGACACGGGGACACGGGAACGCGGGGACACGGGAACGCGGGGACACAGCGGCAGCGCTCGGCATGGCGCACTACGCGAGGGGCTCGGCCGTGGCCGTCATCCGGCTCTGCAACCCGCCGGTCAACGCGCTCAGGTACGGCCGGCAGCCCGCGGGGGAGCGCCTGGGGCGTCTCGGGGCTCTTCCTTCTCAGCTCATTCCCTCTCTCCGAGCCCCAGTGAGGCTCCGTCCAGCCCCGGAGCGGGGCGGCCCCAGAGAGCCCCAGCTGGGACTTCTGCAGCGCTTAGTACTCGCAGAGACCCGGGCGGCTCCTTCAGAGGCAGCTTGGATCTCGCTTTGCAAACAACATGCAGAACTTTGCCATAACTTCTGCTTTTTCTTACCATTTCTAATTGGGAGGGTTTCACAGGAGAGGTGCCAGGTTCAGCAACTTTCTGTCATCGCCCCTGGAGGATGTTTAAAAATTCTGCCGATTTCTCATTACCTTCCAGTCTTTAAACATCAAGACACTGCTTCAGCAAGACAGCACAGCGGCGTTAGCTCAGCCTGCAGCTCAGCCTTCAGGGCTGTTTGGTACAAGTGAATCCTCAGATTTCCTGGTTTGATTGCCTGCCCCACACACTGCTTAGTGCTCGCCTGGCAAATCCCTGGCTATCCAGGCGTGCACGGGGGAGAGGGCAAAGGGCTCTGTGCATATCAGGTATGGTTCAGCAAGCGGAGCTGGCACCAGGATTAAACTCAGCCAGGCTATCAGAAAGCAGTTCATTTGGCTTTTAAAAACGATTAAGGAATTGACCTCTTAATACTGATCTTGGTCAAGAAGGGCCCCGTAAAATCTCAAACATGAACCAGTTAAAAACAGTCAAACACCAATCTGCAGGAGCCTCTGAAATTTTAGTTTTTCATGTGCTTGAAAAGGACTTCCGTGCTTTTGGCTTTGCATTACTTGTGGGGTTTAGTTCCTTTAGTTCTGAGTAGCACCTAAACCCTTTCTAAGTGGCTGTAGTTGTTCAGTAACAGTGACCACTGTGTCTATTCAGTCTGTATTCACAAGCCAAAAAAAAAAAACAAACCATTGCAATTGTGCTTGACTTATAAATGAGAAAGTTTGTTAAAAAGGAGCTCTTAGACACACGGAAGAGCATGAAAAGGAGATGAAACCTGATGCTCTTCTGTAGCAAAGCTACATTGTAGCTGGCTGTGCTCACTCTTTTGTTGCAACTTGTTTAGAACTGCAATATAAGAAGATTTTCACATGCTAAGGTTATTACCATGAGGAACTTGGAGTTGCTTGGTGAGTTTAGATGAACCAGACATGTAGGACTCCCAGAACTGTACAGTGTAAGACACTCTTTGGACCTCCTGTGCCCAGGAACAGTCTAAGAAAACTTCCAGGCTGTGCTCACTATAAACTTTCAATCCTTACCATGAAAAATACAAAATACAGTCCTAAAGAATCATAGAATCACTGAGGTTGAAAAGACCTTTAAAATCACTGAGTCCAACCATCAACAGTAACAGATACGTGCTTAGGGAACCTTACCTCCCCTCTTTTGAGAAGTCCTGGAGAAAACCTAAAGTGACCTCTGCCTTTGAACAGCAGCAGCACAACAACTTCTTCAAGACAGATTTCTGCCTTTACTGCCCTTTCCTCCTGGCCCTGCAGTGCGCTCACAAGCAAGGTGCAATTCTGATATACCAAAGGTGACAGATAGTGTGGTTGTGGTCCTGTCTTAAAGCCCCACAGGAAAGAAGGAAGATCCTGGCAGACTTCAGATCCATTAAACTACAATTTGAGACATGTCTGTGGTCTTTGGAGGCATGCCAGGGTAATACCTGTTTTAAAAGAGATCCATAATTCCCACACCCTTGCCATTGGGTAGGTGTTAACTGAGATCTGACTGCAGCTAGGAAAGGTAGAGCACATTCTGATCCCTGGGTGCTCCTCCTGCTTCTGCACATTTCTGTGCTGGAGCACAGGGAGCAGGTTTGTTAGTGCTGTTGGAAGTGTTTGACTGCACAGGTGATAGCAGGCAGTGAAGGTTACAGACAGGAGCCATGCCCTGTAATCCTGAAAATTTCATTTCACAGCAGGCACAAACGCTTTTTAAGACTGGTGAGTTTTTGCTGCTGTGCTCCAGCCTCCCCTACCTCTCCCCATTATCCATTTTCCCCCTCCTGGGCCATCACACTGGCCACTGGCACTTTAGAAGCCACTGGTGGGCAGGAATTTGCTTTCTCCTGTATGACACCATCCTCGCTTTCCTGAGAAATGTGTGCTGACTTGAGAGTCTGGCAGCAAATTTGGTTCCCACACAGACTCCCCTTTAAGCTAATCGCTCTCTCCACCAGCAGAGGTGGCATGTGCCCAACTTGATTTGTTTGGAGGGTTTTTTCCTGGTTTGCAGAATTTTAATATTCAGAGATCTGCAGTTACGAGACCATGGCATTGAGAGAAGGGATTTAGATATGCAAAGAACTGGGAGTTTGGGGGAACACAAAGACAAGACTTGCAAAAGGAAGGACTGATTACCCCTTCTCAGCAGAGGCAGGCTGCTGGCACTGGGAATTAGAAGGACTTTAAGGAGTATTTCAACATTTGAGCTGACAAGGACAGAAAAGCTCCAGGGAGGAAAAGGGAGGCCATGCAGTAGGGAAGCTTATGTGTGGGATTCTATGAAGTGTGACAGCATAGCAGGTTTGACTGGGAAAGGCTCTCCCTGGCTGCCAGGATTGTCCCTCTTACCCTGATCACCATAAAAATCAGAAAATGCAAAGGAGATGAGAGAAGCTGCAGTTTCAGACAGGTAGCAATAAGGGGAGAATGTCATTACTCATGGATCAGCAGCACCTCATCAGGATGAGATACAGAGAGAAAATTCTGGAGTGAATAAGAATCTGCTCTGTAAAATAACTATTCTAAAATTCCACCCAAAAGATGTCATTCTGGTTCTGGCCTTAATTTATGTGCAGGACTCCTCAAGCTGCATTAGCAACCTGTCACACAACAATGTGTGACAATAGCTGCTACATAGCTGGATCTGACACTGAAGCAAGGGAGAGCAGGGCAGGTAACTGCAGCACACAAGTACTTAATTTCAAGTAGGGGATTATGTAATACCCAGCAGTTAGTTCAAAGAAAAACACTGTAGGAAGCTATCCAAAGGAAAAGGAGCCTGTGACAATGGGAGAGCCTGGACTCTTGTTGTCAAGGTTTGGGATTTTCAGGTTTTTATATTGTATTAGAAGCTGAGAAAAATACAAAGGGAAAGGACCAGACCTGCATGTTTTCCATAAACAACATTTTCCATTGTTGGATTTGAGTCTCTTTTCTTTAAATGTGACTAAGTAAATTTTCAGGATTCCCTTATATTAATGAAAAATGAAAGAAATTCACATTCACAAACTCCAGCTAAAATGTGAAATAATTAAGGTAAATAGCAAAACCCTGTTACAAATCCAGTACATCACAGTCACTGCAATGAATTCCATAAAATAAAAACAACCTGGTATGGTAACCTCCAAGAATATTCTCTTGCTCTGGTGTGCACCTATTCTTTAACAGCACCTGTTTCAAGTTCCTGAAACCTGGAACTCAGAATCACCTTGGCAGAATTACTTTTCTTGCAGTCAAAATAGCACCCATGGTGGAACTCACTGCATGGCACCAGATGCAACCTTGGAAAGCATGGAGGGAATTTTTGTATTGTTATGCTAAATGAATGACAGTGTCACAATAATGAAATACTTATGAAAATTACAGTGACTTTTTGTTTCTTTAATGCTCTAGCAGTTTGAAGCTGGGATTCTCCTGAGTACTTTTATAATTCTACTGTCATATATTTTACTATGATGCTTTAATTGAAAATTACATCTTTTAGTGCCAGTTATAACATGTGAGTGACAAAGCAGTGCAGTCTGTGTGTTGGACTGTGACATATCCAAGGCAAACTTATCACTCCCTCTTAGGAAAACAAGAAACTCAAAAAAGTCTGATTTGCCTTTCTTTTTATCCCACAAAAAATCCCATTGGGAAAAAGCTATCTGGAAATAGAAGAGATATTTATGCAAGTACGAAGTTAAATTCTTCACTGCCATAAACAGTCCTGTTGGGTTAGTAAAGGTGAGGCAGGGATCAAACTGTGATGACTAGTTTTTATTTTGGCAGTAGTACGTTGCTTTAAGTGCTGAGGGCCTGTAACTGATTTCCTCCACAGAACCCTGAACCCTTCCACTTGCTGCACACAGCCCTTCTAGATGGGCCTTTTGCATCTGCTGGTCACATGCCTGGAACAGACAAGAAACACTGATTGCTTCTTGTCTGTTCCTGACAGAACTGTGCCATTTGTCTATACAAGAGCTGCAAATTAGTAACTTCACATTTGTTTGGATCATGGAACCTGTTTTTTCTCCCTCTTTGCACCATGGTTTGTAGAGGGTAATGACATTTCCTAATGGCTTTCCCTGCCACCTCACAGCCCCTAGGTGATGTTGGTGTTGCTGTGGCCTGGCCCTTTACTGACGCACAAACAGAGCTCAAAGAGCAGCAAGCATTGGGTGCAGCCTGTGGGTGCTCTTCAAATAGCAGCAACCACAGATATGCCAAGAGGAGGGAGATAAAACACAATTTTCAAACATATTAAAACACATTTAGTGCATAAAATTTGGAAAGGTTTTCATATTCTGCTATGTGGACCTACATGCAGTGGAGAGACCTTTACTGACTCACTTCACAGTTTTACTTTGGCATGGCCAAATTATTCTCATTTTATGTTTCAGCCTTCAGAACCATTACTAACATCAGACTTCAGAGTTGTCTTTGATGTCTGGATTGGGCAGTTGGTGCATAACTGGCTGTTCTCTCTCCAAAAATAACACTTCTCCCCGTCTCTGGTTGTCAGGTCTCAGGGCTCCCACTGACCCTTCTGTGTAGCACGGCCTTTGACAGGCAGCAGATGGTCCTGGACACCCTCCTAGACATCCCTCCTCAGCCAACAGCCCTGACTGTTAGACTTTGACAATGGTTTGTCTTTAATTTTTGATTTTGAAGGAGGAATGTGCAGAGGTTGGCTGGGATTCCTTCACACAGCTGGCTTACAGGGAGCTCCTTGGGCTTGCAGGTTTCCTTTTGCAGACTCTGGATTCCCACGTGAATTCTGGAAGCACTGCTCTGTAAAAATGTCTGTACACAAGAGTACAATGATGTGTTCTTCATCTACTCCACGACAAGCTTCCTTTTTAGATGAAATGCCCTCTAATACATAGAGCAACATGCACAAGCTGAGTATGCCTCAGGCCTTTCCATTATTTGTGTGTAATTAACACTGCTCCTCTCCACTGGGCATCAGCAGAGCTTTGCTCTCTTTTCCTCAGCACCAATCTTACATGTGGAACGGGGCTCAGGGTTTGGAGGAGGTCTAGGAAGGAAAGCTGGTTTTATAAATGACTGGGCAAGTGTGGATGATACTTCTTGGATATTCCTCCAGCCTCCAACTGCTTGTGGCTCAGATTTTCTGTATCAGAGGCATCTCTACACATGCACACAGAATAGTCTCTCACAAACTATATCAGTATGTGTCTATATCAGTACATTTTAGTATCTAAATTATATATACTTAAAATTTGTATTGATATTCCTATGACTAAAGTGTAAATGCTTCTATTTTTACCTACTATCGCTATTGTTACCACCTTCTAAAACAGACTAGGTTCTCCAAGTCCATCCATACAAACACATTAATTAGCTTAAAAGAGGCAAATGCAAAGTGGACATACAGTTGGGTCAGGCTTTTTAGATATCTGATTTGAAAAAACACTATTTATGCTTCTACAGATCCACTTTGAAATTCTTCATTAATTCTTTGCTGTCCTTGTTTACTGCTGGTGTCTGCAGAGCTACCTGTTCAGATGAGTCAAGACATGTTCTGTGGAGTGTTTCATGCCCAAATTCCCTTTGAGAGAATCCCACACCAGTTTAAGTCTGGACCTATGTGCAGATCTTCAGAAGGTGAAAGCATTATTAACATCAGCAGAGCCTGTGTCAGGTGTTCGAAAGATAAATTTTTATCCTTAGAGCTCCTTTCAAAAAGTTCTTCGATTGTCAGTGGTTTAGCATTAATTACTCCTAAATTATGCTAAACTGTTTTCTTGAAATCTGAATGTTTAATTCATAAAGACATCTTCAAAAGAACATTTCCCTGTGCTGCCTGTTGTGGAAACAGCAGTGTCATAGCCTGAAGATGAGTCTCCAGGCAGTGACTGACAGGCCAGCAGTCAGCCTGTTGGGTTTGGGTGCTTGTCTTTGAAGTAAGAGGGAGACTAAGGACAAGATTCACCGGGAGAGGCTGTGGCAGCAGCCAGGCATGGGGGACTGCCTGTTGGACACAGTGCTCATTTTCACTGGGCTGCTCAGTGTTCGTAACACTTGGAAGGGGGATGTGGTTGATGGCTACTCACTGAATCTCTGTTTTATTTCAGTCTGGCAGTTCTCCAGGCTTTAGAGGATGGGCTGAAGAAAGCAGATGCAGATCCCTCAGTGAAAGCTGTCATGATTTGTGGTGAAAATGGGAAATTCAGTGCAGGTAAGACATCAAACATAGGCTGAGCAAAAGATGAAACACTCTCCACCCATCTCATCTGAAGATTCTCTGCCTCATAATACTGCTGACAAAAGTCTTGATTTGGCTGGAAATGGCCACAAGACACAGTGCTTTGTCTATTTTGCTGTGCCACAGTTGACAAGCTGGACCTTGAAATAGGCCTGAAGTAAGCTGCTCTGTTCACACTGAAATGTGGGTCAACTGCTCAACTCTATAACATCCCCGTGTTTCCTCAGTCTCCATAGCTTTATTTATGTAAAATCTCTGGACTATTTACTGGTCTAAATGGAATGTACCTGTGGTGGGGCAGTGGTGAATAACACATCTCCAGTTGAAGAACCCTGAAAAGCTAGGGAATTTCCGGGGAGTTCAACATTGCTTGTTAGTAGTAGCTTGCTCTTAACTATTCCAGGCTTAATATTATACCAAGAATATTTGCAAAATTCTGCAGTGACTGTATGATCCTTATAGTTACTCCATATTTTTGTACTCAGCCTTCCTCGGAGCTCTCTGAGCAGGATCAAAGATCCAGGGTTCCTCGAAGGTGGTCCCAAAAGGGGTTGATTCCTGTTAACCACTCTCCTGCCAGCAGCATGCTCTGCAAGGGCTTGAGCATCTGTGAGCAGCTGCGTCCAGTGGCACAGAGGGAAGGATTGCTCCGGTCACCGCCCTGCCCACTAATTCCTCCTAATCTCTTGGTGCTTCCTCAGGAGCTGACATCCGAGGATTTTCCTCTCCGAAGAGACAGGGAGGTGCCCTGGGCCCCATCGTGTCTCTCATCGAAAGCAGCGAGAAGCCGGTGGTGGCGGCCATCGAAGGCGTGGCGTTGGGGGGAGGCCTGGAGGTGGCGCTGGGCTGTCACTACCGCATCGCACACGTGAAGGTAACACACCCTGCGGGCCAGAGCGCTGCCGAAGGCATCGGGAGCCAGCTACAGACGGCACTGCGTGCCTTTCCTGAGACCCTCTGCCCAGAGGAGAGTGGCTTTATAGCTGTAGGATACAAGTCTGTGCGCTCAGACGTTCTTTACCCACACCACCGCCCTTGACGTCTTTCCTAAGTCTTACTAACTGACTAATTTCAAGTCATTTCTAAATATAAAGCAACCAGTAGGATAAGATGGCTGTGTAGAAACTTCAGTAACCAAATGTTAATTTGCCCTAGGTCTCATTATCTATATTCTGATGCAGACAGCTGTATCTTACTGACTCATGCAGCGTGACTTTCTCTTATTTATTTTTTCCCCCAGCCCTGTGAAATTTGCACTTCTTTCTGCTCATGGCCTAGTTTCCATAGGTAGTTGAAACTCAGCTAGCACGGAGCATTTATGGTTAGATTCCTCATGAGCTCTGGGTCCCTAAGGAGCACTTTGACCAAAAGACAGCTTGAAGAGTCTTCAGGAATGATCAGGATGTTTTTCTTCAATCCCCTCCTCCAAGGCTCAGGAACACTGAACCACCTTGAGCAGTACCTGTCTCCTTGTACAGACTCCTCACTGACAGGGCCATCTCCTCACTTCTGCAGTGAGTCACTTTCTCTGTGGCAGTGTGGGTTGCTGTAACAGCATAAAGAGATACTCCACATCATCCTCTGTGCCACCTGAGGTGAGTGCCATGGAATCACAGAATCTTTAAGGTTGGAAAAGACCTCCAAGATCACTAAGTCAAACCTTTGACCAATTACCTCCATGCTGACTAAACCACATCATGGAGTGCCATGACTACTGGAACTACAAGTAGTGGTCTTAAAGTAACTCAAAATCTCTTAAAAGCTCAATAAAAAATGTGCAAACTTTTTCAAAGGCAACAAAATCTAGATACACTTTTTTAAGAGAAGACCTCCGTACACTTCCTGCTGCCCCTGGCTTATCTGCTGTGACTCTGCCAGATGTCAAATGCACCAAGAGACATTTGAAGGAGGATTAGGGAATACTTCAGTGGTGTCCAAAGCCAGGTTGGATGGGGCTCTGAGCAGTCTGCTGTAATGGAAGGTGTCATCACCATGGCAGGTGGTGAAACAAGATGGTTTTAAGGTTCCTTCCAACTCTTTACTAAACTTGCAAGGATTAGAGTAGGAAGATGAAAGTTAAGCCAGCATGCCCTACAACACCTGGTAATAACTACTTGAAAGCATTATTGACACGTGTGTCAATCTAGGGAATGCTGTTGGCCCTACAGCTGTCCCCAAGTGCTGTACTAGCACAGAAATCCTCTGAAAGGTCATGTTTTCCTTGTGCATTTGTACAGAAATCCTTCAAATGGTCAAGTGGGTTTTTCCTTGCATATTTTATGTAGCAAAGTGCAAGGATGTGGTTTCTATGTAGAAATTCTGAGGCTTCCTAGAGGAGCAATGTGACTCACATTTGCTTGTCTTTTCTCTATTTTGCTCAGTTTGCAATTACCACTCTTTCTGATAAGATTTTTTGTTTAATTTTACTTCATTTTAGGCTCGGATGGGTTTACCAGAGGTCACCATAGGGTTACTTCCAGGTGCTGAAGGCACTCAGCGACTCCCCAGACTGATTGGAGTACCAGCTGCTCTGGATATGATCACTACAGGTAAGTACTGTGTGTGTATAAAAGAACATAGCATTGAGTCAACCAGCTTGGTCTAAAAACCAGGAATCTTTTACCTGTGTAGCTGCTTGGGTTGTAATTCTACTTGCTTCCACCCATGAGGGGCTAATTACCAGCTGCACAAGTCATTTGATCAGATGGAAAAGAACAAAATTGCCCATCAGACTCCACTGTAGTCACCTTATTTCTCTTTTTATGGCAGGAAAACACATTCCAGCAACTGAAGCACTGAAACTGGGCTTGGTTGATGAAACTGTGGAAGAAAACACCATTGAGGCAGCAATCCGTTTGGCAAACAAAGTGATTGGTGAGGAACAAACTGTAGCACTGCCAGGAAATAATTGGTGATGTTTCAAGGCTGAAAAGAGTCAGAAAAAAATCCCACCAGTTTGTTCTAATTTATATGCTCCATTCTTGAGTTTTGGCATCCATATAAGATAGAATTAATTGCAGATTTTGTTTCCTGTTGTCTGAAGTGAAAAAAATCAAATGCTGGAAAGCTGCAGAAATCCAAATGAGATTCAGAGAACAGATATATATCAAGTCCTCTTGCTTTTTAATTGTATATCCAAACTCACATGCTTCTCTGGGATGCTGCACTCTGCAGATTTTGGGGAGTAAGGGTTCTATCCATAGAGACATATCCATATAGTTCTGGATTCTAGCTGGCATTGCACACATTCTGGTTGCACCATCCATAATGGCTGAGCAAAAATAACTTTCTCCCTGTAGGGGAGGAGTTGGCGTATCCTCTGCTCAATTTAATGATCCATGGTCTGTAAGTGACTCTGTCCCTAATCCTTTGGGTGCCCATGTAAAAAAAAAAATGGCCTGTGCAGATGGGAGGGATGGGGAGAGATTTTTTTTTTTTCCCCCATCTTAGAAATAATAGAATCAAATTCACTGGTGTTAACTTAGGAAGAGGGGCATTCCTTGTGCAGCATGAGGAGCATTGCCTTGAGAGAAAACAGGGCATTTTTCTACTACTGACTTCCTTGTACCTTTGGAACCTGAGCACCAGAGTTCATCTGGGGCTCTGCCACAACAGGATGAATGCAGGAAAGCAAAAAAACCTTCCTGCTTTGATCACATGGCCTTTACAGGCAATGCTGTCCAAGGTGGAATGTTGGTTTTGCTCCTCCAGTTCTCTTCACTACAGACAAGGCCCCTTCTCTGTGCTAGAAGCTGAGGCAGCCTAAGCTTTGTCCTAGATGACAGTGCACTGTACTTTAAGATAATTCAAAGAATGGAGTGTTCTTGAATATCAGTGTCTTGTATACTTCCCCACACCTTGATGTACCAGACAGGCACCAAGGTATTCTTTGGCTGGGTTTTTGGTAGCAGATGCCTGTCCTCCTCACTGTATTCATCCTACAGTATGTTAGGGCTTCATTTTCTAGTGCAGAATCAATGACATAAGCAGTCCTCTTTTCTCTTTCCTGTATGTTATCAGACTAAATATAATTCTTTAGCAAGAGATGGGTGATGTACTTCACTGCTGCTTCTAAGAAAAACAAAGGTACTTTGGTTCACTGAGTTTGTCTGTTTTGAATGAAAATTCTGTTTCTCCATCTGTTGGGAGAACAGTGAAATATTACCACTCTTGTAGGCAAATTAACCCAACAAACAGTGTTCCCTGTGATGTACCCTCTGGGCTTTGAATGATGCTTTACACAAGATCTATGCCAGTACTGATGGCAGCAGCAGCAGTGTGTCATGAAATGAGTAATGGATACATTGCTGGAACTGGCAAACCAGAAAACAGTCTGGATTTCAACAAATGCTATGTGCAATTGGGTGAAATTTAGATATTTGCATGCTTGTTTCTTCCATGACAGACATTGTGCAGTGGCTGTGAAAGCTAGCTTGGCCTTGGAGGAGACCCTCAGGAAGGAAGCACTGACCACACTGTTTCTCTGGGTAACTTGCTTTCTGGAGCTTATGTCCACTGCCAATACTGGCATATTCCTGTTCTTTAGCTTCTTCTTAGGAAATTGTAGCTACCAATTTTTTTCTTTTTTTTTTTTTTGAGTTATATAAGCATACAAAAATCTTGGCTGAATGTCCAGCAGGTAGTCTGTCCTGGTTTTACTCATTATTAGATTTTTCACTCTGTTTATTGCTTGTTTGAGTTATCCCAGCAAAAATGAGTAATGCCACTGACGGTGTTTCACATCACACTGTATATCAACTCCCACAGAACCTTAAAAATGCTTTCAGACTCTTTCCAACAGCTTCACTGGCATTTACAGTACATGTTTTAACAGTGAAAACACTGGTGAGCTGGCTAATCTATTTCTTTCCTGCTTGAAAAATTTCTCATTAGACCCCGCAGAAGACCATGACAAGTTTTGATGCACCATTTACCCTCAGGTTCTCTAATAATTTGAAAGACTGGTGCACCCAGGACCTGTATGTTTCTTTTGAGTCATTCCTCGCTTTGGCCTTTGCCTAAAGTGAATAAATTTCCTGTCCTACAAAGGCAAGGCAGCACTTTCATTTCTCTTCATCAAGCACTAACAGGGCTGCCGAAGAGATGACAGTCTTGTATAGCTGGTCTGGCATTTGTTCACATAGAGTTCTGTTTTCAGTGAATGTTTTTCAGATAATCTTAATAAAACCAAAGAGAATATACCCAAAAAATGCCATCACAAAATTCCACTGGCTTTGTCTGGCATGCAGCCTTTTGTTTCTGATGAGATTTTTTTTTAAAACATGAAGTTCCAGCTGCTGGCTTCTCACAGAGCAGTCTGGCTAAATAACTGGTTTTGTCACCACTGGAATTTCTATTCCTGGGAAGGCTGTACTGCAAGATAACTCTCAAAGAATCAATTCAGAAATAATTTTCTTCTAAAGCTTTTTCAGTGCCAGAGCTGCAGTATCTCATGGCAAGAGCTCAGTCTCAAATGACTGCCTTACTGTATCAGGGGTCCTTGATTACTGCTGTGATACACAGTAGACAGAGCTGCTTTTATAGCACTTTGGGAGAGCATTCTCATCCATACATTTTTATGGATTGTTCCTAATGAAGAACACCTTCAAAAGATGCTCTGAAACAGTAAGTGGGTGTAGGACTATACAGAGGCAATTACTGATTCCAAGTTAGATTTTTCATTGAAAACCAGTATTTATATATTGCAGATAGGAAGCGAGAATAATTCCCTGACCTCTCCAGACAAAATGGCTTCTCCAGGCTAAAGAAGACATCTTCACTTCTGAAGGCATTTTTTAAAAGGAATAGGCAGGAGCTAAATCCTTGGGGACAAGGAGAACATCCTTTCATTAAATGTGCTTGGTGATCACTGCAGTAATCCAAAGCTGCATTTCAGGCTTTTCCCAGCTGATGGCATCACAAAATTGACAAACGGCTGTGACTGCTGGTGGCATGCAGCAGCTTGCATCTCATCCTGCCCACTTCTTCTTGGCCTGCTCTGGTCTTCCTCAGCTGGAAGAGAAATTGGCTCCTAGCCTCTACACAGCAGAAACTTTGAAACTCTCCATATACACCCCTTGTTTTTCTGATCTCATCTGCTGATTGGACCTCAGAGCAGAGCAGTACCAATGTCTTGCACCAAAGAGCCAAAGAAAACCAGAGCAATTTGGAGTAGCTCAAGTCCCCCAGGCCTTAATCTGTGTGGAAAGATGATGAGTTTCTGCCTGTAAGCTACTGGGAGTTGCTGCGGAGGAAGCAGTTGTTCCTTCTGAGGCTCATCAAAGCCAGGGGTGGAACAGATGCTGCTGGTGGGTAATTGTATCCTTGAAATGGAGGCTGGAGGAAAGGCTTTCCTTTAGAGTTGCAAGGCCTTTCTGTGAGCCATCTCTGCCAAGATGCACAGTATCAAGACATTTTAATCTCTCCCCAGGGCTCAAGGTTCTGGCTGACACCTTCCTTAGACAGAGGCCTAGCCAAGTGTCCCTTGAACACAAGCAGAGTTTATGAAAGGTGTGACATGGCCTGGAATTGTCTCTGGCAGCCTGAGGGGCAGGGGCAGGGCTTAGGTTTATTCCTCAAAAATTCACAAACAGTTCCCTGCATGAGGAAGAACATTAGGCTGGCCCTGTCTCTTGCATGTGCCATCTCATAGTGTCCCAAGGGTTTACAACTCTGGGATGATATTTCTTTCTTTAAATAACCTATTTGATACTGCATACATACATGGTGCATTTGCTGATTGAAATTTTACAGACTTGATCTGCCCTTTGTGCCACCTGGACTACAAACCTGATAAATAAAGCAGGAGTCTGTGTTAGCTCCTGTGTGTGGAGGATGCTTTTCCTGCAGCACTGATATCTGACACTGTTCATCATCTTCCTGCTGCTTTGCTTTCAGAAATCAAGCTGCAGGTGTCCCACACTGATCTCTTCTTCCCAGATTTGGATTCTGATCATAAACATGTCCTTTACTCTTATTAGCATTGCAGAAGCTAAGATACTGCACAGAGGTGCTGCATAAAACCTATTTCGTTTGCAGATAAAATAAGAGCATTATTACAGTACCCTGAGTTATTTTTTTTTTCAGTCTGAGGAACTGCCTCCTGTTCCCCACCACTATTTGTGCTTACAGGACCATTTGCTTAAAGGACCAAGGTTAAAGGCTCCCAGTGGTATTCCTTTTTTACCAGCTCTTTCCACTGGATGTCATATGAAGTCCCTTGATCTGTCCAATCTTCCAGCCATCAGATCAGCTTTCTGGGACAAGTCTGAGCTTTCCTCTTGTGATGGAATATAACCCGCTATTTAAGTCTTAAATAAAGAACTGAAGATAAAGAGCATTTCTAGGTTAAAAACTTAGGGGGAAAGATTATTCCAAAATAAAGGAACGTTATCCTGACTAAATCCTGCAATACTGCCTGATACAAATTATATCCCCTGTCAATGTGAAAACATTTTCAGGAACTCTGATTACAAGGGAAGCTACTTACACATTGAGTGTTCATCTTTTTGTGCTCACTAAGAGGCTTAATCAGAAACCTGAGCTCTGAAGACCTTTATTACAAGAACAGTATATTAACTCATCCTGGAAACTTGTATTTCTGTCTCTCCTAAGCATTTCTCAGTCTTGGAGGAAGAGCTAGAGTCAGGACATGTTCCTCAGGCAGCCATGCCTGCAGTGCTGCCATTATTCCTGCTCTTCAGCATCCCCTGTGGGATTTCCTGATTATTCTGCTGGTGCACTGGCATTTCCCTAGCTCAGACACCAGGAAGAGAAAGGGGAGCCAGATGCAATAAGCTGCCCATGGCAGAGCTCACCTAAGAGGCCAGAGCAACGAGACACTGTCCCCACAGAGCTTCAGCAAAAGGTTCTCAGCCCACCATCTGACTTTGGTGGCAATCTTGGCTGCTTCTGAGAACAGCATTAGCAATCTATGCAGGGCCATGCTAGAGTTCATGATCTGGATATGGCTGTGATGACAGCAGGGTCTTTGTGAGAATGTTGCAGTATCAAGGGGATACATCCTGAATTGCTGCTCCTGTTCTTCCCTGGTCTTCACTGAGCAAGCTGCCTTTAGAGCAGAGGAGAGGAACGCCTGAGTATGGCCAGGTCTGTACTTATGAAGAAGACAGAGAATTTTAGCATCTGAAATGTAACTGAGTTCTCTCAATTAAAATCCTTTCTAGGTATCACCATAGCAACCTCTGTCTGTAATGAACTTCACATATTTGTGTGGCTGCTTGATTCATCCCTTGCTGACACAAACATGAACTCTCCCTTGCTATTCATTTGCTGCCCAACTCATGCTGAGATCTCCTTTTGGTTAGTCCCAAAGTGACTTGAGGAGCTCCTTCAGTCAGGGAAGAAGTCAGGGTATGTTTTCCACTCTCTTGTCAATGTCTGGGTCAGGCCTCTGGCTGGAATGCCTCTGCCTAGTGTCAGCTGGGTCCTGAATACTAAACAGTACTGGAGGAAAGCTTCATTACTCAAGCCTATAGAAAGATCCATATGAATGTGGCAGCTGGGACTGTAGAGGAAGAGAACTGGAAAGTCAGGGCACTCCAAAGCTGAGAAAAGGAAGGAGAGAATTACTTTTTTGAAAATAAAGTCTTACTTTTTTTGAAGTCTGAGAAGGGACTTGAAAAATTGGAATTGTCAGAGCAAGCAGAAATAAGGAAAAATGTCAAAAGCTTTAGTTCTAGACCCAGCTCCCTGTGCCATGCAAGCTCTAACACAGTGGGAGCTGGAGAAGAAGAGGCAGACTGCCTTCCCAGCCTGTGGAAAAGGGTCTGGAAGTCTGGAAAGACTACATCTGAACAGATGTAGATGCTTTGTTCTGTAACTCCATTTCTCTCCCCCCAGGTGAGCCCCTGGAACCCCGCAGGCTCAGCCTTAGGCCAGCTCCCAAGCTGCCCAACATGGAAGCGTTTCTGCGTGAAGCTCTCGAGAAGGTGAAGAAGCAGGCGCGGGGGTGCCTGGCTCCGGAGCTGTGCTTCCAGGCCGTGCGAGCGGCCACCGAGAGGCCCTTTGCCGAGGGCGTGCGGCGGGAGCAGGAGCTGTTCCGGGTGCTGCTGAGCTCGGGACAGGCCCAGGCGCTGCAGTACGCGTTCTTCGCGGAGAGAGCCGTGCACCGGTGGGCAACTCCCAGCGGAGCCTCCTGGAGCAGCGCAGCCCCGCAGCCCGTGCGCAAGGCAGCCGTCATAGGTAAGGACAGGGACCTGGCGGGTGGGACTGAGCACGGCCACCAGCTGAGCTGGGAGCCCCCAGCAGCCACTCCCACCCCCAGATACTCCACACCCGTTGGTGAAGTTGCATAGGGAAGCTCCAAATTCAGATGGTAACTCACATGCCACTAGTTCGGCTCCTGATGTCTCCTCTTCCTTTGGAAGAATAGCTTTCTCTCACTTCAGAGACAGCTTCGTGTGTGGATCATAAGCAGTCTGCTCCCTTTTAAACACTGAGACCTGGCTTTGCTTCGTGCTAGAAGCTGGTCTGTAGGAAATTCTCCTCCTCCTGGTCTAGTTCTGTACTGCAAGTGCATGTGCGCAGAGTCACTCAGGGATATATTAATACAAAAATGTTTTGACAGCTGTGTTTTAAGAAGATGTCATCTCACTGGGATCCACTCCTGCCATTTTGTAGCCCAGCAAGATAATGCCTTCATTAATTTTTTATAAGAGCAATTTAAATAAAACCTTCAATGCACTGCTGAGATTAAAAAAAAATATCTTTCAGCTCTAGCTGTTGATAGTAGCTCTCAAAAGTGGTTAGACAAGTAATGGAGCACTTGGAAAACATCCATTCTGTTTCAAGGAAATCTCACCAGATCAACACTGCTTTTTTTTCTGGGTGCTTCTCAGGGCTCTTGAGCCATCTGACAACTCATTTTAGGCCATAGAGATTTTTTTGGATGTTCTCTTCATTAGCTGCCATGCCATATTTTTAATAGAAATGGGTTTTTTAACATCGGTCCACAAACCCTGTGAGAAGGATCTGTGGCTGCTAAAGCATTCAGGTGAAGAGGCATTAATTATTACCAGACTTATTCTATGACTTGAAGACCACAGAAGTTTGGACACGCAGTTTTGTCAGGCCCAGACAGGTCAGTCCTGCAGTGTGTGCTTTGACAGGAGGGCTTGTGCTGGAGTTTGGGAGAATGACCAGGAGACCAGGAGGGACATTGTCTGCCCTGTGCTGCCAAACCATGCCAGAAGAGCACACTTGCAAAGATCTAATCACAGTGACAGTTTAGCCAGAAGGGCTGCTAGAGCTGAGCTGCCTATTTTGGGGCTGTAACTGAGCTAGAGGGAATTCTGAGGACAAATGCAACCTCTATTTGAAAGTTTCTAGTAGAAACATAATCTGTACTTTATTTCCAAGCAGAATTGGCTGGGCTGCTTGTCTCTTCCATTGGATTAAGTGTTTGCCACTCATCTCTGGACAGATTTCTGAATTATGGTCTGAAATTGCCCCAACCTCACCCCCAGGTTTCAGTGTTTTCATAGCTGGTGACAGACAATGCCCAAGTTAACTCCTCCTTCTGCAGAACAAATAAACTAAGTGTTTTGATACCTCTGCTGCAAAGCACAATCTGGCACACTCTGGTCATTTGATTTACCCTGAACTTTCCCAAATTTTTGAACACTTCATAAAATGTACAAAGTGGGAACAGCATTCCAGGAGTAATTACACCAAGGCCAAGTACCAAGATAGTTCTTCCTTGCCCCTGCCTAATATGCCCAGGGTAACAGGCAACCTTGATATTAGTCATGTTCAACACATCCATTTAATTGGCAGGGAGCAGCTGCAATCCCTGGATGGGGAGCCAGTGGCAGTAACAGGGAGCAGAACCACAGAATCCTTGAGGCAAGAAGGCACCTCTGAATGTCATCTTGTCCAACATCTCTACTCACATGGGGTCACCTAGAGCCACTTGCTCAGGACCACGTGCAGACAGCTCTTGAAGACTCCACAACTTCTCTGGGCAACCTGTGCCAGTGCTCAGACAGCCTCACACTAAAAAGAATTGTTTACTTTTGTTCAGATGGAACTCCTATTTCAGCTTGTGCCCATGACCTCTGGTTTTATCACCAGGGGCCACTTGAGTCTGGCTCTATCTCCTTTACCAGGTACCTTTCTCTCAGGTGCACATCAGTGAGATACCCCAAGCCTTCTCTGTGCTGAAGTCACAGCTCGCTCAGCCCTTCCTCATGACTGAGGACTCCAGGCCCTAAATCATCTTATTTGCCCTTCACTGAACTCACTCCAATCACTCCATATCACTCATACTGGGGAGCCCAGAAGTGGACCCGTGGTCTTACCAGTTCCACATGGAGGGGCAGGATCACCTCCCTCAAGCTTCCAGCCAGACCTCTCCTGACATAGCTCCATGTACCATTGATCATCTCTGCCACAAATTCATATTGCTGCTCAGATCACCCTGGCATCCACCAGCACTCCCAGGTCCTTTTCTGGGGAGCTGCTTTCCAGCAGCCAGCCCCCACTATGAACCGTTCCTCCCCACATTCAGGACTTTACACTTCCCCATTCCTGAAGATCCTGCCCACCCATTTCTCCCTCTGGATGGCAGCACAACCTACTGCTGCATCAACATTCACAGTACCTGGGCAAGGTAGGCAGAGCAGGCCCCGAGATCATGGCCAGGACCTACTGGAAGTACAGATGACCAAGCAAGGTTGCCAGGATGATGCAGGTCCAAGGTAAAGGTGGGAAGCCAGTCTGCAGGCTGAGGTCTGGATCCACAGTGGCTATAGCCACAGTAAGCCACCAGAACTTCTCAAGGGAAACTTAAGAAGGGGATATAAGCCCAGGTCTGAGCTTAAATGGGGCTCAGAGGCAATGGGCAGTGCAGGTGGGTGAAGGCTCCAGGTGTGGCTGGTCAGGGACATTAAATGCCATCAGTGCAATCAGGGCCTTGACAATCACCCAGATTCCAACCCTTGCTGAATCACTGCTCCCAGTACACAGTCCCTCTATCCCACCAGTAGAGAATTGCTTTGCTTATGCTCTTGTTCATGTCATACTTCATTTCACGTGACATATCTTATCTTAACCCTGAATCCCACACCAAAGTGTCACTGCTTTCTATCACTTCTTTCTGCATCTTGTGCTTTTTTTCCTTCCTCTGTAAGGTTTCCCTCCTATTTTGCCTTTTGATATAAGTGGAATTGGAAGTCCATTAGAGACAGGCAGAGAACATGCCAACACAATTGTATTTTTTCTTTCAGGCTACTGTAACAAAAAGTCATTCTCCAGCCAGTACAATTCTCTACACTGTTTTGTAACTTCATGTTTTTGATCTGAAGTACATCCCTGCAGCACCAGAAATCAAAATCCTAGGGATGATTTTTGTGGGAGTGACACCTATTAAAATAGGGCTGCTCATCCATGCAAGTATTGAGTCTACCCAGGTGACCCAGGGTCTGTCTATTTTCGCTGCAGAGAGAAGGGCAGTCACAGAAAGATGCTGCCACAATTTAGGCTCGTCAGAAATCATGCAGACCCCACTTTCCCACTGACAGTGCTGTGCTGTTTCACACACTAAAACCATGTTGCATTATGTTGCTGTTTCCATCTCTTATTGCTGCACTGTGACAAGCAACTGAGAACATCATGGTGACCTTGTCATCTTGACTTTTTGTTTCCTTTGCTTTTGTTGTTCTGAACTCTTGGCTCCTACCTCTTTTCACTTCCTCTGGTTCCTCAACACCCAGAAGGAAGGTTCTTTTCTCTCTGTCCCTTGCAGCTGCATCTCCCTAATACTCCCTGCTTGCCTGGAGTATCACACTACTTCTGCTTGAAACTGATACCCTGAAACAGAGAAAGCAGCAGCCCCAGCCTACAGCAGCCTATCACTGCCAATTGCTTATTGTTGTTTTTATCAGGAAAACTGGAACAGTCCTTGCATATTTTTACCAATCTATAAAGGCTTATTTCAATTGCCAGGCATTTTAATGTCCAAATACTCATTGTAGTTCAGAGTGTTTTCCACTGATCAGTATTTCTGTAGTGTGTGACTGTACATGATCTGCCTTGTACATATTTCAAGTTCTTTTGTTTTGAAATTTGTATTTTAAAGTCCTTCAATTAATTTGGTATGATTTTTCATATTCTAAGTACCTCACATGACAGATCAATAATTAACCATCGTTATTCACTCAGCTTGCCTAGAAAATGGATTTGTCATACCCATATTTGGCCTGAAATTACGTATGTACAAGTATAGTTTTAATGATATGTCAAAGCTTCATTTCACAATAAAAGACCAGGAGCAGGATGGCTGGCACTCTTCTTGCTCCTGAAGAAGATTTCAGTCCTTTTTGGAAAGATGTGCCTTGGACATGAAAATTGTCTCCTGCATGGAAGGTGAGAATATAGGGTTTTTCTGGTTTGGAGGAAGGGAGAAGACTATTGAGTAAGAAAATGAAACATTCAGAAATTCTGGAGCAGTTCCTCACCATGTTTCAGTCTGTGTGATCTGAGCTGAGTATGAGACATCTCCCTTCCTCTTTCTTTCCCTGCCTTCTACATATGTAAGGCCTAATGATCCCCTGCCATTTTTTTCTGCTCTAACATATTCTTCCCTAAGATCACTTGGCTTTCTGAATTGCAAAAGAGGAGTCCTCAGAAACGCCTCTTTCACTGCTAGATAGCCAAAGCTCTCCTTAGTTTTATAGCCCAGTTTTAGAAAATATTTCCAGAGGAATCATGCTGTGCAAGCTCTAATGTAACAAACCCCTTGGGGCTTTCATTACTCTCTCTGCCAGCTTCATTAAACATCATTTCATACAGGCCATTGCAGGGTTCTGTAGGAAGTTGAGAGACAGCTTTTCTAGGTCAGAAACAAGCTTGGCAAGCTCATATCTTATCTATAAGCCTGTTCCTGTGGCCTAGAAAGTGTAGTACTACAAGCATGTGTGCCTGTCTCTCAAGGGATGCCTACAACCTACATGGAGTACTCATGATGAAAGCAACCAGGGGAATCACCTGGCACCACTGCAGAGCTTTCCCGGGAAAGAAGCTTGGGGAACATCTGCTCACAAAAGAGGTTTCAATTTAGGAAAAAGCAGTGTGTTCATATGGCAAGAGAACCACTAAGATTTCAGCCACAAGACTGAAGCTGGGAGGATCAGGAGTGCATAAGACCCAGGATGTGTGGAGAACTTGGAAATTCTGGAGAGAAACCGCAGGCCTCCATGGTGGGAAGGAAGAGTCTTCAAGAGGGAGCCATGTGGAACTGCAAACACTTCAGCTTGATGTCTAAAGAGAGCCTGACAGAAGGGGCTGGGTTTGGGGGGTGAGTTACCCTCCTGCACTGCAGGAAGAAAGCACTTTGTGTGGTTTGCCAAAACCAGGGAAAACCTGGCCCTAATTCTACCTGCTCCCACATCAGAGGCTCTGGAGAGTGAGCACAGTGAGAGAAGCTACTCACATTCAGGTTTTTCAGTCAGCAGACCATAGACATTGAATTACTAAGAGCTGATTCATGTTAATCTAGATTTATTTTCAAATTAGTCTTCAGCAGAACTTGATTATGAAGTAGCAAATCTAATTTCCTAGAAAGGAACTTCAGCACTTGCTTGGGAATATAATGATGGTTTGTAAGCAGGCTGCCAGCTAGTGATGCCAGTAAAAACCATCTTCTGGTGGCTAAGCAGGGAATGTCTGAAATGTCTTGTGTGCACACAAGCTGAAGGTGGGCAGAACTAAACCAAGAGTGTGTAGCATCCAGGAAAACATCCTACCTTGTCTGACCTTGACTGCTGGAACTTGTTTAAATGATGACATCATTTCAGCTCCTCTTTACAAAGCTGATTTGGACAAAATTTTAATCCCCTTGTTTCTGTTTATTTGTTTAGCTGAATTTGTAAACCGGAGATTAAAAAAATCATTTTTACAGAATTATAACAAACCTATATTTTGTCTGGTTGCTGCTTTGTTTAGGATATTAATAATCCTCCCATTCAGAGGCTTCGCACTTTCAAAGCTGGTAAAACTGTGCCCACCTTCCTTCACTAGTTTGTATTAATTTAGCTGGAAAAGCCTCTGCCATGGGAGAGCAGGATCAGTGGTGTGGATTGTGTGTCACAGGAAAGTGCAGCTTCATTTAATGCCACAGAGCACAAAGCTGGTGCAAGGGATCAAGCCCATAATCTCTACACTGGTATTCCCGGGGTAAGAGCTAAGGGTAGCACATTTATGGATCTTGGAGGAAAAAATTACAATGTGAATGTAATTCTCAGTTACAGGAATTCTGGGCAAGAACTTTAACTGTGTAGCTGGACAAGGAAGACTAACTTTGAGAATTTTCAGAAGTTAGAAATGACCTGTATTGGAGGACTTGAAGAGTTCCTGGTGGCCAGAGATACCTGACAGAAAGTGAACTGCAAGCAAAAGGCTACTGTGGCAGCGTGATTTAAAAGGAGAGAGAAGATGCTGAAATCTAGATTAAGAGCACTGTGTTAGTTTCATCCTGTTTGACCAGGCACTGAGGACACATGAGACCTCAGAGACAAAGTTCAGAGCAGATCAGCATCCAAGTCTTTACAGAAATGGCTGCTGCATTTTTTTGCTTCAAAGATCACACAATGAAGCGCAGAGGGAGGAAAGGAGGGAGACAAGAGGAAGGACAAGGGAGAAACCAACTCTTTGAACTTTGCTGGTGTCAAAATCTCTGAGGGGGTATATCTGCTCAATGCCCATAACAGACCATCTCACAGGAACAGTGAGGCATTGATACCCTCAGGGTAAAATCTTGCTTTGAACCTGCCTGCAGAAGGTGGTTGCAGCTGTAACTCAGAGCTTCTTTCTTTGATCCCCAGGTTCTCCCACCTCAATGATCCTGGTTTCCATAGGTATAGAACTTTGCAGAGATAAGACATAAATCACACGGTCTGTGCACACTGGGTGAATCCTACTAGCATTTTGTAAGCTTGTGAGGGTACTAACTTGCCTTTGTGCTACCTCTTTTCAAACATTTAGGCTCACTGAAAGAGCAAATTCACCTTCCTTTTTCCCAGTCTTCAATATCTGTTTTCTGTGAGTGCACTACTTGTTTTCCAGAGGCCTCCACTTGTTATCCTGGAGATACAAAGGAAATGCTACTGCCAAGAGATTAATTTTCTATTCATAGTCTTTGATTCTATCTTGCTTTTATCCCTAGGGCTGGGAACAATGGGCCAAGGTATTGTGACTTCTCTGGTTAAGGCCAACATACCTTTGGTAGCCCTGGAGCAGGATCTGGAGTATCTGAACAAGGGAAGAAAAGCTGTGATGCTCCTTTTGGAACGTGAGGCTAAGAAAATGGAGGGGGGTGCCCAGACCCTGGATTTCCATAACCCTGCACGTCTCCAGTTCACTGTGGACTTTGATCTGTTGCGTGATGTAGACCTAGTCATCGAGGCTGTGTTTGAGAACATGGCACTAAAGAAGGAAATATTCCACAAGCTGTCAAAGATCTGCAAGCCGGGGGCCTTGCTGTGTACAAACACATCAGCCCTGAACATCGACGAGATAGCTTCTGCCACGAGCCACCCACGGCACGTCATTGGCACCCACTTCTTCTCCCCTGCCCACGTGATGAGGCTGCTGGAAATCATCTATGGCCGCCACACGTCCCCCACCGCCATCGCCACTGCTATGCAGCTGGCCAAAGCCCTGAAAAAAGTTGGAGTGGTGGTAGGGAATTGCTTTGGGTTTGTTGGGAATCGCATGATGTTTCCGTACGTTCAACAAGCGGTTTTCCTTTTAGAGGAAGGAAGCAGACCGGAAGCAGTAGATCAGGTTATTGAAGATTTTGGGTTTAAGATAGGCCCTTTCCGCATGTCTGACCTCGCCGGGCTGGATGTGGGCTGGAGGTCTCGGAAGGACCAGGGCCTGACTGGGCCGTCCCTCCCTGCAGGCGCCCCGGCCCGGCAGCGGCGCGGCCAGCGCTACAGCCCCCTGCCAGACCTCCTGTGCGAGCAGGGCCGCTTCGGCCAGAAAACCGGCAAGGGCTGGTACCAGTACGAGAAGGCCGGGGGCAGGACAGCCACGCCAGACCCATGGCTCCACAACTTCCTGTCCCACTACAGAGACACCCATCGCATCAAGACACGCTTTATAGACCAGGACGAAATCCTGGAGCGGTGTTTGTTTTCCCTCATCAACGAGGGGTTTGCCATCCTGGCTGAGGGAATAGCAGCAGGCCCAGAGCACCTGGATGTCATTTACATCAATGGCTACGGGTGGCCGAAGCACAGGGGTGGCCCCATGTTCTATGCCTCCACCGTGGGGCTCCCCCGCGTGCTGGCTAAACTGCAGAAATACTCTGAGGCCCACCCTGATGTGCCTGGGCTACGGCCCAATGCCTTTCTGAAAAAGCTGGTGGCTGTGGGGAACCCCCCGCTCCAGGAGTGGATGTCCTACCTCAGCCGGCAGAGCCCCAAGCTGTGATCCCTCTGATGGAGGCTGATCTCATGAAACCAGTGCTTCAATTGCACTGCCTCTTCCAATAAAACCCAAAGTGCTACAGGCCCGTAGACAATGTCATGGGCCTTCTGAGGCCTTTGCAGGGAATCATTTTGGCTGATAATTGATCTCAGTCCCCCACCTGCTGCAGGTCACCACTGCCTTCATCCGTCCTTCTCTCTTAGCCCCAGCCTCACCCACTGCCTTCACACACTGCTGTGTAAAGGCCCATCTCATTTTGCACTGCCTGCAGGCCATCACAGCTGTACTCCTCTTGCAGTCTGTCTTTGCAGGAGGCAGGGAGCAGCACTTACAGCCCACAATGCAAATCATGGCTGGAGCCAAGAAAATTACAATCACACTTCAACCAAGAGCTGCTGGATCTACAAAATCCTGTCTTCGACCCATTTCCCAGTTTGTTTCAGTTCTTTCCTCTGCAGCCACCTCCCCTCAATTCCCTGGCTCTTGTGCAGCCAGCCAGCTGGAACCTGCTCCCTTCCTGCTGCTGGGGGACAGATCGCACAGGGGTGCAACAGCTTTCAGAGGTAAAGTCTAATGAAGTGGAGAGAGTAGGTCTGGCCAGAGAGCAAGCGGCAGTCCCTTGCTGTCCCCTGGTACTGTCTCATCTCTCTGCTGCAGAGGAGGCTCTAGTAAATGCCAGGAAAGCCACAAATACATCAGCCTGACTAACCTGCCTGTGGTGTTGGCTCATGACTGGCTTTCTGCATCCAGACTCCATCCTCTGTTGCCATTATCCCCACCTGGCTTTGTCCAGGCAGAAACATCTTCTGGCATCTCTTCAGAGTGGAATTGTGTTGCCATCACTCCCTGCATGTTGCTTGACTACAGCTACCAGGCCTTGGGGCTCAACAGGCTCTAATTGACCAGCTTGAAACATGGCCTGGCACGGACCAGGTTTTCCCATGATCAGGAGGTGCACTGGGAAGGACACAGCACAAGAACTCTGCAGACAGGGACACTGCTTGCAGGCAGGCAGGGAGGTGGCAGATCTCTAGCAAAGGGATGAGCAGAGTGAGAGGGAGCCAAAGTAGCTCCAGACTTGATGCTTTGGGACAAAGTCTCCCATTTCACATGTCTAGTGAATGTATCTTCCAGTCTGGAGTGGGGAATAGGTTGGTCTGAATTCCCTTCTCAGGGACACTGAATGTTTAACTTTTGATTTCAATTTAATAAAACTGCTTTGATTATCTAATAACAGATTATATGGTGCCACATGATATAGTGGGGAAAAAGCAAATGTGCTTGATTTTTGTTTTTTCTCCTTCCCTTTTTTACATGGTGGAATTAGATAATTTTCCTGTTTCTGGAGGAGTTTGTGTCTGAAAAGGCTGCATGCCTTTTTTGTCTAAATATGTTTTATTTTGCCCTTTGTGTACTCCTGTCCACCAGTGGATGAGGGAGCAAAACTGAGGGCAGGAAACCCATCAGGAGTTACAAGCCAACCCAAGTGCCTGGTTCCAGGGAGGACTTTTCTCCAAGACTGGAGAAGAAGTCACTTTAGGCCCGGCATCACTCGTGTGCCACAGCTGAGAGCAATCCAGCTTGGCTCAGAGGTACCTGAGCTCCACATGAGCAGGCTCTGTGTGACACGTTACACAACAGCCCTGGCTGTGCTGGTGGCTGGTTTGTCATCCCCAGGACAGCTCTGGACACGATGCCCTGCCCTGGCTAACCTCCCTTCTCCTATGCCTCGTGCCCTGGTGTTCACCCACACTGGAGATTAGTTGGGAAAGGACAATTCCCTTGCAGCAGGAGACTGCAGAGCAGAGGAAGTGCCCTTGCTCTGGAGCAGCAATGTTATGCCAGGATAACACCAGCTTCTACCCTGGACCTGAAATGCTTCTCATCACCTGCAGCACCTGTGCGCTGGTGCCTTTGATGCGTCCGTTTCCCTCATCAGGAATTGCTGAGAACAGAGGTTGCTCACACCAGTAATGTCTCTCCTGACAGAAGTTCATTTGTAAATTCGCATCGACCAAAGCAGCCCAGCATCGATCGTTCTGTGTGCCTGACGTCCCAGCAGCCAGCGGTGACACTGCTGCCGCCGCGGGGTCGCGTTCCCCGCTCCGGGAGGGCGGGGGCAGTGCGCGGGAGCCCTGGCCTCTGGCCTGCTCCGCTCCCGGCAGGACAGAGCGCGGCAAAGGGCAACCACGGCTCCTTGGCCCTCAGCCCTGCAGGGCAGCCTGATCCAAAGCCCTTGGTGCCTGCTGACAAGCAGCCCAAACAGCAACCACCAGCCTGTTCTCTGAGCTTCTTTGGTAAATTGTTAACAGCCTTGCACAGTCCCCACCAGCTCAAATGTGCAGTGATGCCAGAAATATACCCATGAGTGAAATGTTTCTTCATTTAACAGGAGAGAACACAGCCCCGTGCAGAGGAGAACTTGATAACCACTTGGTACAGAATTAGTTTTCCCACCTGTTTTTTTAAACCAGTTAACCATTTTCACTCAGTAGGAAAATATCTGATAAAAATGTTTTCCAGGTAAAACCATCCCTACAGGTGAGGAATGTCCCCAGCTCTGCACAGTTGCTGCATGTCTGACTATTTCAAGCTATCCATGAGCCGAGGTTATACAGTTCTCTGGCACGGTGAGGCTGTGGCGACACACAATGCGAGCTGGCTCTAGTCCATCCTCAGTCTTTGGGCCCTGCTTTTGCTTCCATGTGGTGTCTGGCTGCATGTCTGTGCTTTCTGCACAGCAGGGTGCTTGCTTTCAGTCTGAGGAGATTCGGTGGCAGCCCTGCGAGCACCCGTGGCCTCTCTCATGCAGCTGCAGGATTGTTAGATATCTTTAATTAAGTCGGTGAACTCTGCCAGTGCAGCAGATGCCTCCATTAACTGCTCAGCCACAGGCATTGTGCAAATGGTAGCGAATGGGAGCACACCGAAGGGGAGGATTGCCTTAGCTTTGATCAGTCCCCTGCAGCACCGGCCCTTCAAAGGGAGGCAGAGAGCTCCCTGCCTTAGGCTGCTCAGAAGTGCTGTCCTGCAGTGCACGTCCAAATTGGATGGGGTGCTTGGGTCTTGCCAGAAACACCTACTCCTCTTTCTGTAACCCGCACTTCACCTTCCTTCTTTATTTCTTTTGAACAGAAAGTGATCTGACAGCCCAGGCTGGTCTGAGAGCATTACTGGAGGTCAGACAATGCTGGAGAGCAAGGACTTCATGCCAGTAGATAGAAGTGTCATTCTTGGGCCAGGGTTCTCGTGGGAGCTGAGCTGCATCCCTTGTTTGCTGCTGGCGGGCTCCAGGGAACAGGAGGACATCAGGACAGTGTCAAAGAAACACCTGGATTTGCAATCAGTTTCTTCTCTGCTTGTAAACAGCTGAGTAAGTTCCTAAATGTTTGCAGATTTCAGTGGGATTTTGGCAAAACAAAGACAGATAAGCCTCCGGGAGTATCAGAATACTCTCTCTCCAGTGTGATAAACACTGGAGACATTTAAAATGTACTGAAGGTCTCCCACTCCTGGTGACCAGTGCCAAGGGAGGCTCAAAGCCCCTGCTCAGTGCAACTGGGCACCCATTTCCTCCCAGATAAGCTGAGTTTAGTTGTGTAGCCATTCCAGATCCGAGGAGGTGAGGGCACAGCTGGGACACAGTCATGTGGGGCTGAGGTGCTGCGGAGGGGACCATGGATGAGCAGGAAGGGCCAGCAGCACTGCAGAGACCAGGTCCGCACTGCAAGTCAGATCACAGTCAGAGGTGGTTCAAAGCCTCAGTGCAACTCTGTGCTCTGCAGTTATGACCCATATCCCTTGGTCTGACCCATAAAGAGTGGAGCTGATCACAGCCAGACACCAGCAACTTGACTGTTCTTAAGCCTTTCTTATTGGCAAGAAGCAAATGGTTCTCTCAGCATACCTTCAGGGGTGTGCACAGGATGGAGACACCTCTGAGATCTATCCAAGGACAGACCCCATATGAACTGTTTGGGAATATTCTGGAGAACACAGAAAAACAAGTACGTTTTGACTGTTTCTGACATAGAGCTATTTGGTATTGTACAACGATAAGGGACTATGAAAATGACCATTTGATTTCTGTTCTAACAGAAAGCTGACTTCAACTCCCAGTGCTGAGCAGAGCAGCAATAAAACTGCAATTTTCTTTCAAACATAGCAGGAAACAAGTCCACCACCACACTTAGGAAACAAATAATGTGGCCATGGATTCAAGATAAATCCAAACTTTAATTCTGGCCTAAAGATACGATTATTGGAAAATACCAATACACTTTCATATGTTTATTAACCAAAATTATATCTACTGATTATTTTACAAAATGAAAGGTGAAGTTTATCAGTTTTTTTTTAAATCACTGTATGCTTAGAGAATTCGATTAAGTAGTATGATGAAAAAAAAAAACAACTAAAACCTGCCTGGGCTGTGGGCCACGTGTGCAAGCCACTCAGTGTCGTGCTCCATTGGCTCTGGCACTGCAGGGGTGATCTGTGCCCACCTGTCTCACAGACTAGCAAAGAGCTGCACGTTTGGAGTGCCCCAGATCGCCTGTAATAGAGGCCGTTTGCCTGCTGCCCACACTCCCCGGAGGCTGCTGTCCGGTGCCAGGGTGCCCCGATCCCATTTATCAAGCCCGGTGGTGTCTGGAGAGGAGCTCCACATGGCTGAGGGGGTGCTCGGGGGAGCCTGGCAGCCGGCCCACAGCCCTCAGCCCTCCCGCCCGTGCGCTGCGGCCGCTGCCAGCGCCTTGGGAAAGCAGTGAATTCCCACAGCGGCCCACAGCCGCCGGCAGCGCCCTCGGGCACCGTCCCGGGCTCACCCTGCCGCGCAGGGCAGCTCGCGGGTCACCCTCCCACCCAGCCGGGGTCACGGCCACGAGGGCACAGCCATCGAGGGGTATGACCATCGCGGGACACGGCCGCCAAGGGCACATGGCCATCGGGGGCACGACCATCGTGGACACAGCTGTGAGGGGCCACGGTCACCGCAGGGCACTGCCATCGTGGGGCACGGCCATCGAGGGACAGAGCCATCGGAAGGTATGGCCATCGGGGGACAGCGCCACCGGGCGCTGCAGCCACCC
>VXBQ01010246.1:665110-752847 GCA_013400175.1 Phainopepla nitens
GGCGGCGGCAAAGAGCGAGAAGCTGGACGAGGCACAGGCGCTCGCCCGCAGCTGCGCGGGCAGACCCGACTTCCAGCCCTGCGACGGGCTCTCGCTCTGCGCCACCCACAGCCACGGCCGCTGCTTCCGCCTGCACTGGTGCTGCCACCTGGGATGGTGCCACTGTGAGTGAGGGGGCGAGGGAGCGGGCGGGGGGCGCACGATCCCGGCCGTCCCGACTGTCCTGTCGCTGCCCGCGCACTGCTTCACCGTCCCTCCCGCTCTGTGCGTCCCGTCCCGTCCCGTCCCGTCCTGTCCGTCCCGTTCTGTCCGTCCCGTCCCGTTCTGTCCCGTCCCGTCCCGTTCTGTCCCGTCCCGTCCCGCGGCCGGGAGCAGCCCGCTCCCGGAGTTATCCGTGCCGAGGCGGCCCCAGTGGGACCCTGACCTCGGGCGCTGCTCTCGCAGGGGCAGCAGCTGCGATGCCCGGAGAGTTCTCTCGGGGCCTGGAATCCCAGTGCCCCTCGCCCTCTTGAGCCGGCCGGAGGGTGGGCTGTGGCACTGGCTGGGCACCGCTGTCCTTCGTACCAGCCACTTCATTCTCGTTGCTAATGGTTTTCTTTTTACAGGCATATACCCCTTTGAGCAGAGAAGTAACTGCTTTAGGCTATATATAGCAGATAGCTTCAAAATCCAGTATTGAGCCAACTCTGGTGAAAAGGTGCCCAACGACTTTAATGTCGGTATTCAAGATCCTGATGTATCTAATCATGGAGGCTGAGATTGAACTGTGGATGTCCAAACATAGTTTGATGAATAATTAATCATGTAGAGCCTTGAAGAGCAGGCTTCCCAGCAGCGTGTTGATGTGAGGTCAGGAAATGGGGATGGAGCAATGTACTTGGGTCGTGTTGTGTTCTGGAGATCTTAAAGCTTGGATGGTCAAGGTTAACACTGGACCCTTATGTGAGGGTTACTTGGTGCTGCTGAAGGTGTCCCTGGACTCCTGACATCCCATTCTCCTTTTAAATCCATTGCCATTGCCATCTCTCCTTGCAATTTACTTCACCTTCACGGACTCCCCTTCACGCGCACTTTTTGCAAATTTTGTTTCACAGGGAAAAGGGGCTGCCCCAAAAGCCAGCTTTCGTTTGGGTGCCAGCTTCTATATCAATTAAATATGCATTTCAGAAATTTTGCCTTGACTTGGGATTCATTTGAAAGCAGTTCAGGGGAAAAGGTTTTCTTCTGTCTGTACCCTGAGTACTGTGTGGCACAACTGGCTGTGTGAGAAGGTGCCACAGTCACTTGTTGCACAGGGACAGGCATGTCTCACTGGTGTTTCGTCGATAACACAAAGGCCCTTAAGTTATGACTTAGATTGTTCCCAACATTTCCCTGGTCTCAGTTATTTGTGGCCACCATCAAGCTATAAAAGCTTATGAGCACTCTGGAGTGCAGGATCAGAGCTCAAAGTGGTGCTTATAAACTGGAGGTGCTACCCAAAATCATGTGGGAATGGTCCTGGGATAGGGAAATCGAACATGGAACTGGGAGTACCTGGAGAAGCGATTGCAGAGAGGGATCTGGAGATTAAGATGGGTCACAAACTGCCTGTGTGGCAGCAGCAGGAGGTCTGTGTGGCAGAAAAGCCAAACCCAGAACCCCAGCCTTCGCTTTGGGAGCCATTACCAGGAGCATGGCAAGTGTGCAATTTAATTAGTCTCTTCAGCTCAGTGATGAGGAAACCAGGCTGATGAGCTGATCTTTGAGCGTTGCCCTTTATAGAGCTGTAGAACTGGGGAGGAGATCACAGAGATCAGCTTAGAAAAATATGCTTTACAAGGGGGTGCAAAAGAAAGGGTTGTTTGGGCTGTAAAAGACTGAGGGGGAGAGGAGGAAGGGATGATGAGCTTTGCAAAGTGTAAGGTAGCCTTGCAGAGCAGCTGTGCTCGAGTCCTCTGCACAGACGTGGCAGATAACCAGGTGTCTCTTACCCATGACAATGAGAGTTTAGATTTGGATATGGGAAAATATCATAACTAGAAAGAGAAATGCAGCAGGGGAACAGAGTACTTGAGAAGGTGAGGAGTCATGGTCCTTCAGGAAAGGCTTAGACTGGTGTCTCTTACGCAATACATGGAGCTGCTTCCCTCTTGAAAAGACCACTTGAGATCCCATCCAACCCTTTGCTTCTGTGTGGCAATTACAAGATTTAAAAATAGTTATAGCATTTTCAAGAAGTACAAACTTCCTTCTCAATTCCTCCTTTATGGCTAAGGAAAAGTTAAGATAGCTTTGCCTCATGAAACCAGGATTTTAAAAGGAAGATTTTAAAGGAAGTCACACACTTCATTGCCTTGTTTAATCTTCTGAAAGCCATGGTGAAGTGCGCTCCCTTCTTGCCCCTCATTTCCTAATGCAAATTTCAGAGCTAAGGATCCCTTTGTATCCTGCTCCTGTGGAATGAGTTGAGTTGGACTTAAAAGGGGTAAGAATGAGGTCTATAATGGGAAATTGTATAGAGGTCAGAGATGTAATTAAACAGCATTGGGAGTTAGCTTGAATAAACGCAGTGCTGTAATACCGACTTGAGAATCCTCAGAGGGTTCTTGAAAGTGCTTTTCTGTGACTCTTAAGAGCTGTATTGGGGAAAAGGAAACTCTGCATCAATTAAAAGTGCCATCGAAGTATTATTTTCCACCAGTGGCCAAGGTCCTGGAGAATGTCAACTCAGTTAAAGTGCACTTACACGGAGAAATTACAAAAACTCACTATGCTATCATGAGTAGATTGTCTCCTCATGTGTATTCAGGATCACATCTGCTTACTTCAGTGACAGGAGCAATTTAGCGTCACAGAGCCACTTGGCTGTGGAAGGAATAATTGAGAAAGAACCTGGTCTGAATTCCCCAAAGCCATTGTGGCTGGCATGCTCGGAAGTGAGCAGTACTGTAGGTGCTCTCTTCACCTCAGATGTTTCTCTGCCTGTAAAATGGCAATAACAGCTGGCAGGGAGATCAGAGACTGGTGTATCCAAACAGCTCCGAGAGCCTCAGCTGCCCTAGGTGCCCACATGACTTCTGTGTCTAAACCTGGAGTTTATTTTAGGTCCTTTACGCTCTGTTTCGGGCTTGGTGGGGAGCAGATTTCCCAGTGTGCTGTTTCTCTAATGCACTCCCGTGTGTGGGGAGCTCTGAATCCAGCAACAGCCTCCATAAGCTCCATAAGAGGTGCATGACAAACGTGCAGGGCGGGTGTGCCTGGGGAGGCTGCGATGGGAGCGTGCTGGGGTGCCTCGGGTGGCGCTGGAGCCACCGGGCTCTGCCCGGGAGCGCAGGAACACCTCCTCCCTGCTGCCGCAGCCGTCCTCAACACCCCTCCCCTGGGTGCCGCCAGGAGGCTGTGCCGACTCCAGTCTCCACCTGGAAGCAGGATGAGGGCTCGAGCCTCGGAGTCCTTTTCCCAGCAGGGAAGAAGGTGTTGGCCCAGGAGGTGTTTTTGGCTTCAGCCCCTGTGTTGGTCCCACTACACATTTCTCCTGCTTGCTCTGTGCCCTGCATGCATTCCCTTTGCCAGGGTGGCAGCCCCCTGTTCACCTTCCTTCTCTCCTCTCTGACGGCCTTGTGAGGTTTGGTTTATTAGATGCAAGCTGAGAGCCTTAAATTCCTCTGATCTACTTTTTCCAGAGCCAGAGAAAACATGCCAGAGGCAGGTCTGCAGCAAGGTGCCTGCTTCCCTTTCCTCACCTCAGGATTTCCACTGATGCTGGCTGTGAGGCTGCTGGCTCTGAGGTGGTACCTGCTTATGTCAGAAGGGATCAGATCCTCGGGGTTGCATATGTCCTGACCTGACAGCAGGACTTTGACTGCGTTTTGCTAATTTTACATCCTAAGAATTAACTGTAAGAGAAGGCATCATGCTTGATACAATTACAAGCATTCTCTTGCAACTGGGTTCATTTGTAATCTGAATATCTGGCATTCTGTTAAACACCCTGCAAACCCCTCAGTACATTATGCTGCAATTATCAATAATACATGATGAATCGTGGTTCCACAGCAGTTGCATCAATAGACAGTAATTGTGCCACCTTGTATTAGCCTTTCTATGCTTTTTCCCCCCTGATTCAGCATCAAAAGAGCAGGCTTTTACCTCCTTAAAGCCTCGTGCATATCTTATATTGAAGAGTAAATGCAGCAAGTAAATTTCAGTTCCACCACTTTTACAGGTTCAGCTGTTTGGAACCTTTACAAGAAAACAAACCGAGCATGGGCAAAGCGTGAGCTCTCCATGGGGTGGCCGGGAAGGGAACACATTTGCCAGGCTCAGGCAAGGAACAAGATCGTGGTGGCAGGAAAGGTTTTAAAATATACATCTTTCTCCCCACACTTGCAGTTTGCTAGGTGGTGGATAGCACTTGCAGTTGTGCCTTGGATTAGTTTCCTGCTCCCTGGCATGCATCACAAAGTATGGCAGTGTTCGGCTGGAGTTTGCAGCCAGACCTGGCAGGTTCTGCATGAGGTCAGGCAGGCCTGGCAAGAGATCCAAGGAACTGTCATTTTTCAGCCAAGAGGAGAAAATGGGTTTGTGTGATGGGTAGCATGCCACAAAGGACACGTGTTTTCTGGGTGGTTTTGAGGAGAAGGGCTTCCATAAATTTTGCCATGCTAGCAATATTCTGGGAATGTAACTAGAGTACATTTACGTTTGTTGTTCACCTGAACAGGCAGCCTGGGGTTTCTCTTGCGTCTCAGAGCTCCATTGCTTCCTCTCAGTGTCTGAGGACACCCAGCAGAGGCACAGTCCCTGTGGCTGGGGTCTCATCAGTCCCAGCTGTGTGCTGGCCAGGGAGGAGGTTATCCCTTATGCATTGCCCACATCTGCAGCCAGGGAATGAGGCAAATCAGCACAGTCACTGCACCTGGGTGTGCTCTGAGCCGATACTGCTCCTCACGTTCTTCTCTGCTTGAATCACTTGTGTTTTCTTTTATAATATTTTAAAACGAAAGCATTTGTTGTCTTTTGCACAAAGCTAAAGAAAGTTCTCTGTCAAGGCCATCCTGGATTAAACCTCTTCCAGGGAGAAGATGTAGTTTGTGTCCATGGCAGCTCCTGCCTGCTCTCTGGCAGGTACACAGCTGACCCAGGTGCAGGCATTTTCCCCTGCCACACAGTGAAGTGTGCAGCATTTCAGTATCTCTGTGCACACCAGCAGCATTTCCAAGGTGTCTCTCCTCCTCTCCAGCAACAGAAGCCATGAGCTGGGGCTCGGACAATCTCCCAAGCCAATGTAATTATTCAGACCCCAGTCTGCCTGTGGGAACCGTGAGGAGGGAATCAGTGAGGGAGCCCTGCTTTCCTGTGGCAGAGCTGGTAAGTGAGCTGAGATGGTATGGGGAGGAATTCAGGTGCATCCTGATAGGGCTTGGGGGTCTAAAGAGGAACTGTGGCTGCCTGCAGCCAGTGTCTGTGGATCCCTGTGTATTAGAGGAGCAGCCACAGCCCTGGGGTGCTCTGCAACACGGCAGACACTGTACATCTCCAAAAGCCTTGCTCTTATTTCAGTGGGGTTTTCCTTATGTTGGCTGTTGGTGGCTGCAAAACTCGTTTCCACATCCAGGAGGGAGCAGAAGGGCAGCAGTGCTCCGGTGCTCTGTGTCCCTGTCTGCAGATGGTGATGTGGACTGGAAGCAGGCAGGATGGCAGTGGTGAGGGCAACTTGAATTTCCAGCAGTACTGTTCCACAGGGCAAAACTGCATCCTGATGACTGATTTGTTGGATAAACAGGGAAAGGGAGTTGTAACATGCTTATGACTGAAACTGAGTGCTTGGAGGAGCTCATACATTTTTCTTCATGGAAAGCTCTTGTCTAAAGTGCAATGGAGCAGTGGGGCTAGATGCTCTAGGGCTGGGAATTCCCAGAAAACACAGCTTGGTCTAGAGGGAGAATGACCACAAATCCTGGGACAAATAGGCATTTTTAATTTACTTCTGCTGTAGAAAGGATTGGAACATTCATCCTGTTAAGTCCATGTATCTGGAATGTTTGTGCACGGAGCAAGGCATTATGCTGAGCACCAGGCAGGAGCTGCAGAAAGGTGGATGTTGCAGCTTGTAATGGGAAAAGACTTTTAATGAGGATTTGTTGCCTGTGGCTGTGCAAGATCTTCTCTTCACCTGTATTTTGAAGAGCTATGATATTTCAGCTTCATTTCACTAAGCTGTATACAACCAAGGAAAGAATGTTAGCTTAATATATTCTGAAGTGTTACTCTAACATAAAAACTGCCAGTTTTTATGGGTGCACCATTCCAGACCTGGATGGGATTTTGTTCCTCAGGTTTTAGTTATAATCTGGAAATCACGGTATGAATGTACCATTGATAAGAGAACCCACATGTGTCAATTCCTTGTACCTTGTGGGAATGTCAGGGCCCCTGGAAGAACCTGCTGACATTCCTTTGGAATCCTTACTATAATGTTTAGAGATATGCATGTTCTGTTATTATTAACAAATATCACTTAACAGAATTAGACCACAGGAGAATCTCTGAATTCAGGCTACTTGCTTAGTGTGTCACATAGGACTAACTCTTGTACAGCTCATAGGTGACTGAACAGAAATCACTGCACTTCTTTCTCCAAAAGTCTAAGAAAAGGGGACCTGTGTACCAAAACCCTTCCAGCCAGCCAAAAACCTCTTTGTCATGCCTGACTATGAGGCTGTTTTGTAATCTGTCTGTCCACCTGAGAGGCATAATTCACAAAGAATTTTATCTGCTTGTCCCAAACTCATTACAAGCCTCTGAGAGTGGCAGATAACTGACACCCTTCCTCTGTGGCTGCTTGAAGGGTTAAGTGCTGGTTCTGTGGGGGCTGAAAGGACAAGGCTGGGGATTTTTCCTACCAGAAGCAAATTAATCTTGTCTCATCAGCTGGTGGGGTTGTCTGTGAATTCGGGGTGTCCTGAACCCTGCACGGTGAGGGCTCAACCCGTGCTCCTGCTCAGAGGGCTTCCTGCTGGTGAGAGGCTGCTGGCACTTTTGTCACTGCAGAGGAGCAGCCTAAAGATAAAATCTGCACGGAGCACAGTGCCTGTGGCGAGCGTGTGGCTTCCTTCCTGGACTCTGCAGGTGAGGGAATCTGTTTGCCAGCCCGGATCTGCGAGCCTGCTTAATGCCAGTGCCCGATGCAGAAGTGCCTGCCTTCACATCATCCTTCCCTTGTGGTTCTTGATGGATGTTCCTGGGTCTTAAATGGCAGCCTGTGGTCATAGCCTTGCATTGTCCCACGAGACTGAGTCACAAGATTGTCGTCGCTGTGATTTCCATCCTGCAGGTCTGCAGAGCTGACACTGCTCAGGTCTGCTGGAAGCACTGAAGAGGCCTCTCAGGTGCTTGGCACAGGACCTCCAATTTCCTGGCAGCACCTGTGTGCTCATCAAGAACACGTTTTGTCACTGCTCGTGTTGCTGCAACCAGCAGAGCCGGGCTTGTAGAGCAGGGGCATCTTGGGGTGTTCTTATGTAACGGCTCTCGATTTAACCAGTGCTGCTGTACACTTCATGACTCACTGCCAGCCTTGGTAACTTATTTCTGCACACTGGTGAGGCTCTACTAGAAATTTGTGTTTCTGTAAAGGATAAAAAGAAAAATGCTTTACTCACAAACAGTGTAAGGTGTTCCCAAACTCCCGAGAGCTGTGACAGTGTGGGCTTAGCTGCTGATGGATGGCACAAGCTTATACTAATGCAGAAGCTGGTTGACAGTAGATTGGATTCCAGGTAGAGCATCTCTCTCTCTGCATATAAAGTGACCCTGGTTTAATGTGTTGTGGTTTTTCTTCCAGCCCCTCCATGAATTTATCTGCCCACAAGATACAGAGTATGTTTTCATAATGGCTTTGATTCTTCCACTAATCAATTTTTATGTAGTGACTGATCACAGAACTCAAGAAATGCAGTTCGTGCAATTTGCAGTTGTTTTTGCCAATAGTTGAGTGTATTCACATAGATGGAAGTCAGAAACCTACTGGGAAAGTGAAAACTGATTGCTTGGCAACTGGGCCTTGTTTTTAACATAGCCATACTTTAATTTAGGCCATGTAACAGTTGGAATTTATATGTAACCTACGTTGTAAAACAGTTTCAGCAAGAGGCATGCATTTGTATTCTTGTTCTCACTGGTGGCTGCGGAGCTCGAGAGCCCACACGTCTGCTCTCGAAGCTGCTTGGTTGGCTGTGTGCTTGCACCCAGCCCTGAAATGACTCCCTGCTGAGCCTAGCTCTGTGCCAGGCTCTGTCTGTCCCTCTCCCTGCCACACATGATGCTGGTGCTCACCTGTAAGTGTTGCAGGCAGGGTTCTTGGCTGTTCCACACTGTGTAGCTGCCTGGTTGGATTTCAGTGCTTTCCTGAGCCTGAGCCCCACTCCAGGTGTTTGTACTTACTCACTCAGGCCCCTGCTCCCTGGTGAAAGGTTGGGACAGCATCAGGTGTGCCAGGGTGGACTGACCAGCTCTTGCAGCCTTCCTGCAATCCACCAGCATTAGCCCAGCTGTAGGTAGGGCAGGTGGAAGGAGACACTCACCTTTTGCTTTGTTTTTCCTCCTGTGCCACTAGACGTTGATCTGCTGGCACAGGAGCCATTCTCCAGCTGGTCCTGTGCGATCTTGACTCTGAATGTGCAGCTGAGGGCAATGCTCTCACCTCTGCCAGCACTGGCTCACCCTGCCACAGCAGAAAGCTCCCAGCCACGCTGTCCAGGTGCTCCAAGTCACCTGTGTGCAGTGGCACTGTGTGACACAATGGCTCCATGTGATATCCACCTGCTCCACCTCCAGTGGTGGTACTTGGGCCTCTAGTTGTTGGTGCAGAGCATTGCTGGATGCCACAGCCCTCCAAAGGGAGCGCTGGTGCCCATACTTGCACTTCTCAGCTCCACATGATGATGTGCTTTGGGCACAAGCAGGGACAGCAGTCCTTTAAAATCACCAGCAATGGCTTCTCTAGAGGCTTGTGATAGAAATAGCTTGGTTTGAATGGTGTGTGAATGGAGATGTGCATGAGGCACCAGGAACAGCGCCTGGATGAGGGTTAAAAGAGTGTGTTGGGAATAAGGACACTGTTCCCAGCCCTGAAGCTGAAGAACATGGTGGTGTCCAGCCTGAAGGCTCCTGCTCCCACACAGGCACTGCACAGATGATGTGCCAGTAAGAGATCCTGGGCTGTGGTCACAGGAAGGGATCAGCACAGGTGCAGTACATCCCATGGGCCATTGTTTCTCCTGTCAGCCACCAGGAAAACACTGCGGCCACAGAGATGTGTCTATTCCAACCTCCTGCCCCAGCTGTCCCCTGTGGGTGCAGAGTGCAGGTCTTTAGAGAAGACTTTTCCTTCAAGGACCTGGTGAGCTGTTCTGCTTATTTGAGAATTCCCAAGAAAGCATTCCATCATATACAGAGGCTCAGGGTTCCCCCCTGCAGCACATACCACGCACCTGGAAGACAACTGGATCTTGTGTCTCCAGACCCTTTGATTTCCGGGCAATGCCATGGTTTTCTGGGTAGTTTGACATGGAGCTGTGCTTTTGTTGCTTTGTTTCCCTATCAGTACACTGACTGGCTGCATGGAAACCATGGGCTGCTGAAGCTTGAGCAGATGGTGCACAGGGATGGGGTTGTAGAATAAATATTTAGCACTAAGCCAGTTTTTGCTATTTTCTCTACTGAATTTTAAAAATATCTAATGTAACTTGAGGGATAAAATTTCTCAGGGGAATGTGTAAGAAGTGGATGTTCTGGCCTTTGGGGGTGGGTTTGGAAGGGATGTTGGAAGATTAATGTCCTTGGATTCAGAGCTTGGGTAGTGTTGGCCAGCTACTGTGCTGGCAGAGGTAACCAGGGCTGTGCCATGCTTTCCATGCCTGTGCTTCTGTGTTTTTGGAACCCAGCATGGAGCTGGGGTTAGTAGCATCTGTGATATGAGAGACATTTTCCAGATACTGAAAGGAAGGAGCTCCTCCAGAACACACTCGTGCTCACTGCCTTGTTGGGTGTTGGTATTCTGTTCCCTTACAATGGTTAGTGAGCAAATACAGCCCCTTTAAGAGGGTTTGTGGCTGCATCTCTCAAGCCTTCAGGGTTGCTTTTTCTTTAAGTCCAGTAAATCTCTGTAAGCAATGAGAGTAAAGAGCAGGGATGATGGAGGAAGCTCCAGGGTCTGTTTGCATGTTAGCATTATCTGCTCTTAAGCTGATGTGCACAGAAACTCCTCAAAGGCTTAGACAGCTCACAGCCTGTACTGTCATGATCCTTTTTGTATTTAAAACAGATCAAGACAAAAGGGCAATAAAATACAAATTTGATGAGGAAAAACTTCCTGATTTTTCCCCTCTCTGTGCTGGTTTCCTGTGAAAAGCGTTGAGTCAGGGGCTGGCACAGCTGTCTGGCTGTACAGCAGGGAGGGAACACCTCTCCTCCACAGGAGAGAGCTGGCAGCTGCATGGAGTTGCTCCTAGGCAGCCACTGCCAAAACTTTGCTGCACTGGTTCTTCCCTGTGCTTGGATGGGGTCTGGACTGGGCTGGATTCATTAGTGCTCAGGTGGAGGTGCTCCTGTGAGAAGGAGCTGTTTGCAGTGACACGTTTCTGTCAGGGCAGAGCCTGCCAGCCCCTTCTGCTGCACTTCCAGCCTGCTCAGGTCCTGGTGCGTGGCTACTTTTTCTGTTGTTCCTTTGCTGAGTTGATTTGTGCCCCTGGAGTCTCTATTTTGATCCCTTACTGGGCCTTCTAGTTCTGCCAGAATTCCTGCATGTATGTGGAGTAATCTGTTTGCATTCCCCACACTAGAAATTTGTTTGAGCAATCTCAGTGCTTTTTCAAAGTTGTTGGGTCAAATGCAAGGCAGAAATGTCAGTTGCACTGAGGTGCTGCGTATCTTTATCCATGAGGCTTCTTCAAGGTGGAGGGTCATTTCAGTTATGCCTGATTTTAACCACCAATGGTCCAGTTCAGCTCTACTTGAGCCTGTAAATCTGGCAGCGCCTCAGTGTCCTGAAATGTTTTCCATTTCCTCTGGTGGCTCATTCCACCATGCAGCCCATGAGGATTTGCTGGATATGACATGATATCTACTCCATACATCACAAAGAAGTGCGGACTGGGCGAGCAGTGGGGTTTTTCATGTGTGCCATCTGTAAATGTGCTCCAGGTTTCTCCTTCCATTTGTTCTTGCCCCTCTGGAAAAGGTAGTACTGTGCTCTAAGTGTAGTTTGGAGTCGTGATAGTCCTCGGTGAGTATTTATGGGTGGGGCAAGCTCTGTTTGCAAGGGCTTGCTGTTCCAAGCTGTGCATGTAACTGGAGAGAGAAGGAGGAAAGCCAGAGCAGGCAATTATTTTGTCCACTGTTCAGCTGGCAGGGCTGGAAGGTCATGACCCCAGGTGGGTACTCAGCCCAACATCACACTTCCTGATGGAATTCTGCTCTGCTGGGCACTGGGCAACGACAGGTGTGGTGGGCAGGCTGAGGCTGCTGAGTGCCCTCCATAAACCTGCCCAGGATGTGCAGCGAGCTTTGCCTTAGTCTGGGAAGGAGGAAACCCTCCCTCGCCCTGAGGTGAATCCCTACCTCGTTCCTTCCTGTGCCCTGCACTGCCTCGGGGGGCCATGGAAACCCAGGTGGGTGTGACAACCTCTGTACTGTCCTGGGGCCGGCAGCAGGGCAGCACTGCCGCTCGGAGCTGTCACCTCCCGCCAGACAGCGTCCGCAGGCGGCAGAGCGCTGCGCGTCCGCGGGGCTTCCCCAGCAGCCGGACCGGGCTCTCCTGCCACACCCAGGAGATGTGGAGCAAGTGCCGCCGGAAGAGCGCTTGGTTGTTCTCTGTCTCTTGCTGTGAGGAAAGCCAGTGCTTGAGAAGCTCATCTCCAAGGTTTCCACACATAGAACAGCTGTGCAGGGAGCTCTCCTTGGAATAATGCAGAACCCCTCCAAGGCAGCGCTGTCTCCTGTCGCATATGCATTATGAATGCTTCCTTTGCCTTCACTCCTTCAGAGCTGTGTGGTATTTAATTACAGGGTTTTTATGTTCTTCACAGTGGGACCAATTCCCCTCCCATGTGAGCTGAATTTTTTGGCAGGGCTGGAAGTGGCAGTAGCAAAGTCTGGCACAGCTGGAGTGAGAATCCCATTGGACTTCACGAGGGGGGATCACTGGTGCTGTTACACAGGTGCTGTTCAGGCAGCACCAAGTCATCAGTATTTAGGGAGCAGCTCCCTGCTGGTGGACAGGACACATCCCTCCACAGCCTCAGTGGGGGTGTGGCAGCCATGGACTGTGCCCTGGGGCCTCAGTTCCAGCTCCTCATGAGCATCCACCAGAGCCAAAGGCATGGAGATTCCACTGGGATCAGAACCAGTTCACCTTCAGCCCCCCTCTGCTTGGGACTCCCACAAGTGCTCAGCCCACACAGGAGCAGTTCCTAAGCTGAGCCAGGTCATGTTCAATAGCTGCAACTAGCAGGTTTTCCTTAACCTTGCTGATTTTTGGAGATAGATGAGCTGGCAGATGGAAGGCTGTAGAAATATTTGTTCCAGCAGCTGCAGGGGGAAGAATACATATGAAAAAAGCTTTTATCTTTCAGTTAATAGATGTCTAAATGCCTTGCATGCGAACAAACATCCGTGGTATGTATTGCTGACTTAAACTCATAAGATCCACAACTCTCTCTGACCATTTTCTGAAGTGCAGTGCAATTCATGGTGTTATTTATTAGGACTTAGTCCTCCTTTTGAGAGGCTAAAATGTGAGAATTTGTTATAAGAAACCTCTCTTCTGAAAGTTTGGCTTCTTCTTTTCAATATGTCAAGCAGTTTAATGAGTGTTGAAGGTAAACTAGAATGCTGGGATGGAGGGAAGTGGAAAAGAAAATTTTTCAGCCGCACCTCTGCTTATTTCGTGGTTATTTTGTATTAGCCACGGAAATTGCTGCTGTTTTGTATGTTTGGTGAGGATGCATGCAGACTGCCCAATTAGCAAAAAATCAGAGAGAAATGACCTTGTGGCTTGTTTCTCAAGGCTTGATTTGGGGTTTTGGAAGCAGGAGGCTCTATAATACAGCTCCCAGTCAATCAGCATAGTTCTGGTTATTAGTGCCACAAAGATTAAAAGTTTTCCAAGTTGCCTGAGTTTGCTGGAGATGTGCAGGTGATGATATAGCTCCTTGCTCTGCTGGATCCTGCCTTAGCCTGCTGGCAGGCTCACTGGAGGCATGGAGCCAAGGCTTTGGGAAACAGCATCCATCCGATTTGGCAATAGAAATCCTATTCTGTGCACAGAGCAACAGGGAGATGAGCACTGCCCAGCACTTACTTCCTTGGACACAGTTGAATAGTTGTTCTGCAGTTGAGTACTGGCTGTAGCATCTGCCAGGTCCCTGAGGATTTGGTTTGTGTGCTGGCACGAGGGCCAGCTGAAGAAATGGAGAAACAATTGTCCCTTTCTCGTTGTGCACAGGCTGCTGTCACTTTGAGGCTTCAGACAGAGGAGCAGTGTTGGTGGGGGATAATGCCCCGAGCAGGGAGTAGGCTCAGGGGACAAAGGGTTAAGTGTAGTCTATAGATCCATTTCTGGGGTCTCTCATCATCTCCTATCAGCCAGTGGCTGTCATGGACAGCCAAGACTTACCATAGCAGTCATTCTGGCAGAGCCTGATTTCACACAGTTGCTGTTTCCAGGAGAGGAGCAGGCTCTTGTCTCCCCTGAGCCCTTTTGCCACGGTGGTGGAACTGCAGAGCCAGAACTGTGACACCTCTTCACAGCAGCTCTTAAAGTGCACAAGAACTTCCCAAACTTCTGCAAATGCAGCAAATTTCTTTTCACAGGATTTGTAGTTTGATTTTTGGACGTGTTTGACACGTGCAGTATTTTTCCTTCACCACCTTCCTCATAGGCAGTGGTGGGGAAGCGACCCAGGAAACAGCTTTGGATGCGGCGTCTTGTGTGTCGTCTGTATTTGTGCAGAACACTGTCATCTACAGGAGTGTTCATCAGCACAGCGCAGGCACTGAGTTCTTCAGCTAGCTTGGAATAAATAGGCAATAACTTCTGAGCTAGTGTATTGGATGGGATGGAGCAGAATAGGTGCTCAAAGTACTGTTTTATCACAGACTGTTGCCAGCTGTTCAGAGTCAGCAAAAATATTGCTGTTGATTTCCACGGGTATTTGATCAGTTTGAGATGGATTATAAGAGAACCTGGGGACTTTTGCTTCTAGGGGCATTTCTAGTGAAAAAGCCTGGCAATCCTGCAAGCTGCAGGGGTAGGGGGCAATCTTGTTTCTAATTTCTGCATTTATTTTTCATAGGCTGCATCCTGGCTGATGTGTTTCTATGTATTATGAAGGGTGAGGTGTGGTAACCGAGGCTGTGAGCACAGCGTCCATGATCCAAGTGTGACAGTCCCAGTTCTGAACCCCTGGTCAGATTTTGGAACAAGTTTAATCTGTTTAAAATTACCTCTAAAACCAGCTAAGACTTGACAAATTTGTACCAGAATTCTAAAGAAATGTATAAATCAGTTAACGTAGAAAATTCCCTTTGCTGTGTGTTGGCCAGTTTCTGCTTTACCCGGGCAGAGCTTGTCCTTGGAACGTGAGGAACATTTCAGCCCCTGTGAGGTCACACAGCCAGGCTCTGAAATCCTGTGCTAAGGGAACTCTTTGCTCCTGCCCTGGAATTAGTGCCAGCAGGGCAGTCCTGAGACACGCAGGGAGCTGCTGTGTGTGGCTGCAGCGGAGAAACAACCAGCTGAGCTCCCAGCAGCTCCCTGGCTGACCCGACCACCGCTCCTCTGCTTTTCCCAAAAGGGGAAAAACAAACACCAAAAAAGTCAAACTGAGGAGTCTTTGCTTTACCCTTCCATGCCCATGCTGTAAGCTTCCTTGGCTTAAATACATTACTTTCTACTCCCAACATCCCTCAGCCTTCTGCCAGCACGTGGTGGCTGTTTTAAGTGGAAAAACAGAGTCCTGTTGTACAGACATCTTTTTTCTTCATCCTGGTAAAATCTTCACAGGACCCTTCCTTGGACTCTTCAAATAGAGGCAGCACAGAATTGAATTGAAGAAATGTTTTTCACCAGTATCTGGTTTCATTTTATCATTGGTTGTCAGAGGAGCCCACACAGAAGCAACTCCAAATCTATGGATAAGTAGAGCATCGTGGTTTCAGGCAAGGGCAGGCTGCACTTCAGTTTCCATGAGCTGAATTTATCAGACACTATCCCAGCCAGCAGCACAGTAATCATCAGCTGTGGGGCTTTGCAAGGCAGTGGCATATTTAATGTTCACTAATTTCACAGAAGGATTTCTGGGAAGCAGCAGATGGCAGGAAGCCGTGGGCTGCTGCTGTGCTTGTGAGGGTGAGGAGCTTCCTAGGGAAGTTCTGTCCACAAGATTTGAGAAACCGCCGAGGGACCGCAGAACCAAGGGTCTGTGCTGGAGGAGTGAGAGCTGTGCTCTGCCTGTGGCTGGAGCATGCAGCTGCTGGATGCCAGCACTCATTCCTCTGAGTCACAGCAGGTTTAGGAGCTACACCATGGTAAAGAGAGGGCAAGTGGGGAGAATGGCTTTGTGTTTTCTGTCATCCAGCCATAAGCAGGCAGGGGAAAAGCTTGATTTTGTTGTCAGTGAGCTTTCCCCGTGGCTCTGTTAACAATTACCATTGCACAGATCGTAGGGAGAAAACACTAGATGAGGTATTTGAGGGGAGGTGGTCAAAGCTGTTCACACATTTCCCTCTGCTGCCAGCTGTGTCTGCGCTCTCCTCCCATAGCACACGGGTGGGCTTTTCCCTCGTCGTGCCTGGAGCCTCTCCCACGCTCCAGAGCTCTTCCTTCAGTTCCACGGCCTTTCTGCGGTGCTCCCTGTCCTTGGGCTGCGGGGCTTGGAAGTCCCAGCCGACTTTCACATGACCCGTTTCCCTTCCAGTGGCGGGATGGGAAGAGCCTTCCCGGTGCTCGAGGTTCCCGGTGCCGTCCCGGAGCTGGCGGAGCCCAGGCGGTGCGTGGGCTCGGAGCGCCGGCATCGCCCCGGCGCCAGCTCCGACAGAGCTGAGAGGGATTCCCAGCCTCGGGGGGGATTCTGCTGCCGAGAGGCTTTGCAGGGGGAGCGAGCCCGTCCCTGGGGCTTACAGCAACCCCGTCTGGTAGGAGGTGTCCCTGCCCGCGGCAGGAGCATTGGAACTCCTTGATCTTTGAGGTCCTTCCCAACGCGAGCCATTCGGTGATGTTCCAAAGGAATGGGTAATTCGGGGGGAAAGGTTGAGCTGGAAACACACCAGCGCTCAGCCTTCCTTAATGCAGGAGCTTTCTGCCCCTCGCCTGGAGAGCTCCAAGCCCCCGCACAGCCCCTCTGTGCTTTGGTGCATTTGCTGCCTGTGCAAAGCAGCATCTGCAGCAAGCAGCAAAACTCTTCCGACAGCCCCACTACTCACAAGGCTTCTGGAAATTTGTGCTTTTCCAGCGGATGAGCCCCTGGGGAGACATGAATCTTTCAGAGGCTTCATGCAAATAAAATGCAGCATTTTACAGTCTTAGGCATAGCCTCGGGTTTCTCAGTTTTTCCTGACATAGTCCCAATTTTCTGCTCTCTTATTTATTGCTGTTAGTGAAGATGTTCAGTTCACACTTTGTTCTGCTCAATATAACCAACATAATCCTATTTTCTTACTACTTAACCAGATAATCAAGATGCCAAAAGCATTTCTATAGCTTAGAAACTCCCTTATTTTCTGCCTTAAAATTCTAATTGTAGTAATGTATGAACTTCTGGTTTATAATATGAAAAAACGAGGATTTAGTCCCCAGAAATGAAGAACATGGAATCATGTACAAGGAGACTTGCTGGAATAACAATAATATAATAAAATTTTGATCATTGTAGCAAAGATGTAAGCTAGAACTTACATGTTATGTTCAGTGAGGGGGGAAGAAGCCTCTGAGAATCTTGTCAGTTTTCTTTCTCCTAGAAGATGGGGTGGGCAGACTTGGCATCCTTCCCACTTCATGGCTATGGAGTTGTGCCCCTGGAGTAAATTCTCTAGAGTTAGGCATGTCCTACAGCTGTCCTCGAGGCAGGGACAGGGAGGGGAGCAGCACTGGGGTACAGGAGGCTGTGGTTACCTGCAGCATTAGGAGTCAGAGGATCCATATCTGGAGAGGCCACGAGAGAAGCAGCGGCTGCTGCCAGCAGGGAACTGTTGGTGGTGTCCAAGGGCGCCACCGTCATCGCTTCTGTTCAAACTCAGCCAACAGCCTTTAAACGCCGCTCCCCCCTGTCCCCACAGGTAAATACGTCTACCAGCCCATGACCCCCGTGGAGCAGCTCCCCAGCACCGAGATCCCCGTCCGGCCCCGGGAGTCCCCCAACACCATCCAGATCTCGGTGTCGCTCACCGAGCACTTCCTCAAGTTCGCTCCCGCGTTCCAGCCGCCGCTGCCGCCCGAGGTGCCGCAGTTCTGCACCATCGCCGACCTGTTCATCGACAACTACCGCGTCAAGTGCATCAACGGCAAGATGTGCTACGTGCAGCGCCAGCCGCCCGCCCCGCACCGGGCAAAGCCCGACGAGGCCTCCGTCCGCAATGCCTTAATCACAAAGGAGAGCAATACACCAAAAACAGAGCACTGCTCGTCCCCCTCCAGCTCCGAGGACTCCGGCATCAATGCGGTGGGGGTTCACTACGTGGAGTCGTGTGACGAGGACACGGAGGGGGTGGCCGAGCTGAGCTCAGAGGAGGATTACAGCCCGGATAGCAGCTGGGAGCCGGACGAATGCCCGCTCCTGTCGCCCTCGCAGTGCGAGATGGAAGTGATTGAGACTATAGAAACCACTGTGTGACCACACAAGTCGGCGTCGCTCAGTCCACTTCCTTCTCAGTAATGTTGCTTTTGTAGTATTTCTATTTTCTGTTTTTTCTGACAATCCCTTTTTTCCGGTGCACTTGATATTTCAGATTCCTGTCATGGGAGTGCGGTCACAGAATTTACATATGGTGAACTAGCAGCAGCCTGAGCAATTTTAACACGTTCTCAGCCTGATTGGCTCTCCCACGTCTGCACGTGTAAGGTAGTGACAAATCTTAAGACTTTTCTAGCAGAAATTGGCCCTTTTGTTGGTCTGGGTTACCCCACACACAACTTCTCACACGAGGACGTGCCACTCGAGATGTTTCCACCCGTCAGGTTGTTGGCAGGGGTCCCTCAGAGCACGGGGGGTGCACGCCTGGAACAGCAAACCAAGGTGCCCTTAGTCTTTCTCAAACAGCCACACGAGGCTCCTCCCGTCTCTGTCTGTCCCGGCGCCTTGTCCCGCCTCTTCCCTACTGCTGGTGCGACCCTTCTCCGAGGCTGTCGGCACCACGCTTCCAGCAGGTTGAAATGGCAGGCTACAGAATGCACAAAGTGCCTCCAACTTTTCTCCAGGCTATGCACCGAGCAGCTGCTGAGGTAGGCTAGGCTCTGACATCTCCTGAGAAGGCAGGTCTTGCTCTGGAGGAGGATGAGTTGCCTGAATCCAGCTGGTCCCTTTTCTTTGCCTGGATCTTGGGAAGGGGGTCTGGCTTTTGCAGGCGGGCGGGAGGGGAGCAGGCAGAGGTGGGGCATGGCCATCTAACCAATACCACACTGGACTGGGGAGTACCAGGACAGGCGAAGGAAGCGACTACCTCCGAACACCCGCCCTCGGCTCCACCTCTGCCTCCTCCTGGGCTCTTTGGTGCCGGACACTCAGGACCAAATGGCCTCAGGGCCTGCATTTGCCTGAAGAATAGCAAGGCTTAAACAAAAAGAATTTTACCAGCCACACCACTGTGTCGGCAGAGCTTGGGGACAGCGTGGAGATGCCCCTGGGAGGCGGCCCACGGGCTCGGTGGCATGTGAGCTTGTTAAGATACAGCCTAAGGTCATCCTAGTGGAGAGAGGAGGCTTTGACTCCTGCTCCGTGGCTCCCAGGCCAGGAGCTGGTTCGGAACAGGGGTCCCTCACCCAGCTGGTAGTGGTGCTGTCCCACAGGAGGTTAAGTTTCAGTCATGCTTGAAGGAAACAAAAATGTCGCTCAGATTCCAGCCAGCTCCAGGGAGCTGGAGCCAGTAACTCCTGTGTTCCTGCAGCGTTACTGCCGTTCTTTGTGTAGTTGCTGTTTGCATTTCAGAAGTCCCTGGTGAATCCAAGGCTGTAAAAACGTGTACAGTTAGTGACTGACCCTAAATTATAGTCTGTGGTAGAGGATGGCTCATCTCTCACTGTATCCTGACAATGTATCCCCAATTTTATACACTTTGTAATCAGTATCTTTAGAAGACATTTAGGCAACTGTGTGTGTCTGTGCACATGCGCGTGTCTAGGAGTTTCCATGGGTGGATATAAAGTAATGCTGTACTTTTTAGACTAAGACTTTCAGACAAAAGTAATAGGTTTTATAGTTTTGATTACTTACATAAAGATGTGCAATGCTTGTGAAATGAGGAACTTGGGCCATTGCATGAACAGATACATTCTCACAAGGCACCTGAAAATACTCTGTTTTTCTGAGGGCATTTAAACAAAGGCTGTAGTAAAACTAAATAGGATTTATTTCATTTTTAAGGGCGGGGTTGTCTTTCTTGGCTAACTACGGTTTCTAACAACATTTTTGGTGTCTTTGGACCATTCAGACACATTCCATAGGAAGAAGGAAACATTATGTATAAACCTACAGCATTTATTCATATTTAACCTTTAAGAGGTAACCTGAGTGGAGAGCTGAATGAGCTCACTCTCATGCCCAGCCTGTGAGCTTTCCTCCCAGGAAGAGGAAGGCTCTTCCTCCCCTGGGAATGGCTTCATGGGTGGGCTGGTGCAGCACAGCCTTTCCCAAGGGCAGAGAGCTCCTCGCCAGCTCTCCCTGGGGCACCGAGGGCAGGGAAGGCGAGCAGGACCCCCCTGCCCAGCACAGCTCACCTTGTTTGCAGGCAAGCAGGAGCCACAGCCCTGCCTGGGCACTGGCTGGGAGCGCAGTGACCTCGGGGGGTGCTGGTGGCAGAGACTCCACGGGGCCCTCAGGGTCAGGATCCATTCTTTCTTAACTGTAAGTAATTAGCAATACCCACAAGCTGTGAGTGTCTCCTACCCAGGATTTGTTCAGATGTCTTAAGCACAATAAGCTGCCTCTTCCTTCTGTTGTTCCTGGAAAATGTCAGCGGCGCTCTGGGGAGTGCCGGGGCTGCTGGAGAGCGCTCGGGCAGGGCCCAGCAGCGGGGATCTCCTGCTCCATCACACACCCGGCTCGGGAACGCTGCCACGGGAAACGGGGCTCCTTCCTTTGCACAAACACGGGTGTGGCCGTGTTGTTGCAGCCATGCCCTGAGCTGGCTGCTCCCCCTGCCAGGGAGAGGTGTGTGTATATTTCCTCTTGAATAAAATACTAAACAACCTGCCTTCTGCTTGTCCTAACTGCCTGCATGCTTTCCATGCTAGAGAGGAGCATTCCAGGACTTCCAGCAAAGGAAGGGCTGCTCACAGTTTCAGATGGCAGCCCCTGCCACATCCCCGGAACCAGGCAGACAAAGGCAGTGACCAGGGGGAGCACAGCAGGCCCTGGTAAGAGCTGGGGCTGGGGGGCAGCCTCATGGCCCAGCTCTGACTCACCTGGAAAGAGCTGCCCCAGCTGATGTGTGGCCAAATTCAGTTCCCTGACTCAGCTGTGCCCGGGTGTGGCTGCAGGCTGGACACATCCCAGGGTAGTTGTGCTCATGGGCAGGAGGTGAGCACAGAGGGCACCTCAGGCCCCAAGGTACCAGCACTGCTCCTGCCCAGGTGAGCTCTGCACAACACCTGGTCCTTCTGTGTTCCTTGGAGGCAGCAGTGCTGCTCCATATTCCTGCCATCCTGTAAGAGCTCTGCACAGATCAGCCACAGGAGGTTCTGAGTGCAGGGAGAGCAACACTCACCTGGTGCAGTGCTCTGGGAGCAGCTGGGACCCCAAGGGCACCCCAAAACACCCAAGTGCCAGTGCTAAAGTGAGCGGGGGAGGAAGAGTCTTTGTGACAGCCCAGAAACCCCACTGCTGCAGTGTTGAGAGCAAAGTGCTGAAAGTTCTGTCACCATCAGTGCCCATCACATCCACCCTCTACCCCCTGCAGCCCCCAGGGGCCTGAGGCACCTTTTTTACACACACACTCCTCCCACCCCCAACACAGGAACAAAGAGGTTAGAAGGGAGGTTCAAGCTTCTCCCACAGGCACAAGATGTATCTTTCTCTTACCAGCAGCCCACTCACAGAAGTGCAGAAGTCACACAGAGAAGTTCAACCAAGGGCATCTTTAATGGGTTGGTAGAACACAGCATGTGCAGGTCAGTTTCCTCACACAGGTGTCATTTCCTGCATTCTTCAGCCTTCTTCAGATTTGCCCACTCTGTGCCCTCAGACCCCCCATGTGCCCTGGCCATGAGACAGCAGGGCCAGGCCTTGCCAGAACAGCTGCTTTTAGCAGAACACAGAACCCAGGTGTGGCCCCCAGCCATAGAACCAGCACAGCACGGGGACACGGGGCCTCTGGGCACAGAACAGGCTCCTCCAGCAGGGCAGAGCTGATTCTGTTACTTGGAAAAGTTGCTGCTGCTGCCACGAGCCCCTGGTCAGCACAGGCAGCCCTCCCTGTGCCTCATCGTGCTGGGGGTTGTCCTGGAGTTCCAGCTTCCAGCCCAGCTGCCAAAGCAGAGCTGGGGCATCACCCAGCTACGACCCACCAGTGCCCAGTGAGGGTCAGCACGGCGGGTTCTGGGAAAGGTGCTGTGGGGGGAAATCCTGTGTGGTGGTGGGAAGGCTCCCCAGCACCACTCCTGGGAGCAGCCGTGGCCGGCCGGGCAGCAGCGCTACTCCTCAGCCAGCGGAGGGGGCGTCAGGTGCAGCTGGAAGTTCTCGTTCTGGAAGACGCTGCTGGTGGGCGGGTCCCCGCGGGAAACGCTGAGCAGCCCGTGCTTGTCACCGCCGCCGTGGCCCCCGCGCGCCAGCTCCGTCAGGAGAGCCAGCTGCAAGGAAAACCCCCCTGGTCACCCCGGGAACATCCTGCAGGGTACAGAGAGCCCAGAGCGTCACCGCGCCCCTGCGGAGCTCCGGCAAGGTCACCAGTCCACCACTGCACAACTCTCCAGGGGTCTTTAGGTTGCTTTGAAGTCACATAATTGAAAAACAAACCCAGCAAGAACTAGAAGTGTCAACAACCACAGCCAAAACAGGCAGGAGCCCCAAGGAAAATGCCAGGGATAGAGGGAGCTGCACTCTCCTTGGGACAGCATGAGCATAGGAGGAGGGAGTGTTCTGACCAACTGCAGGAGCTACGGTGTCTAGAGAGGAGCTTAGTTACCAATCCACAAAGGATCACCCCATGGACACTTCCCAGGCCCAGCCCCAAAGCCAGAGGCATTCCCATGGTTTCCCTGCCAGTGACTTCCCCAGCACAGCTGCCTTGCAGTGTGCCACAGCCAAGTGCCAGCACTAGACCAAACCCCAGAGAAAAGCCAGAGCCCTCGCTTGCCAGTGCCAGTGTCTGGCTTGGCAACATGAAAAATGCCTGTCACCAGTTTGGAAGCAGAAGGAAAACGGGAGCTACGTACTCGAGAGGTGCCTCGGTTGAGCCGGCAGAGCTGGTCAAAAGCTTGGATTTGCTGAGGATCCAACACAGACTCTGAACTCATCTGAGAAAGAGTAAGAAAGTTACAGAAACCACGCAGAGCAGACGGTCAAGTTCCTACACAAAGAAATTAATTCCTCGGCCGAGAGCAGTCAGTCCACTTTTTTTTGTTTGAGAGGTCTTTTTTAGCCATCTTTCCCTTGGCATGAAGCCACTATGTGCACCCCAGGTTTGGGGGAAAAAAATTAGTCCTGTTCTTGCCCAAAGGACAGTTACACCCCTGCATCCACAGTTATTGCTGGGCTCAGTCCCTGATGGCACAGACTGACGGTACTGGGACACCTCTGAGGAAGGGAAAAAGGCATGGGGACACTCGCTCCCAGCCAGCTGGGAACAGAAGTAATGGGCCTCTGGGGCCAAACAGCCTCTCCAGGCTCCTCCCCAGGCGGCGGCAGCAGCGTCCCGCAGCCCTTCGCCGTGTCCCGGCCCCGCCCAGCCCGACACCGCGGCACTGGAGCACTGCCGGGGGACACGGCCTGTGTGACTCTGCCAGCGACCCTGTAATGGCATCATGAGGGCCTGTCTCTTGTCCTCTAGTGGGGTGCTACAGACTGAACGCTGGGAAATGAGGGCTGGAGAGAGGGAGGCAAGGTGAGTGACACAGCAGTGGCAGCCACATCCCCGAGACCGTGGCCGTGCCCAGCTGTGGGGCACAAGGGCAAGTGTCCCCCAGCAGTGAGGGGCAGCTGCAGGTGAGGGCAGAGAGAGGGCCCAGGGCTGCACTAAGGCAGAGGGCTGCACACACTCAAATGCTGTAAACGGCACCATTTACATGTCCTAGGGAGAGATGACAAAGCATCACAGATTCTTGTACGTTTGTTCATTTATCACACCGCAGTGTTTCTATTTTGAATGTTTCTGCTCATATTGCAAAGCAAAAGCATCATCAAGAAACCCCAACAGGAGCCTGGAGAACAGCCTCCCTCGTGAGCAGCAGGCTGGCATCTGTTGTCTCTGGGGATCTATTTTTAAGGGAACATTCAAATATCTTCCCCAAAATACATTTCCCAGGGGCTACTAACCAAAAATGCTACAATCCTGCCAGTGGGTACTGAGTGAAGCTGCTTGATTTTAAGCTCTTTGGCAGTGGGAGATGCACTGAGCCCCCCATGGGTTTCCTGAAGCCTGGATAGGTCTGAGACCATCCCAAAAACCACGCACATTTTTGCCTTTGATCATTAGTCTGGGAAGAGAGGAATGTCCCGAGTGCAGATCGCTTATGCTGGAACGTTTGCCGAACTCCCTCCTTGTCCTGAAGGATATTCTCTGTAGTGTAAATAACTATTTGCCAGTCAGGGAGCCAGATGTCCCCATTCCCTGCACACCTGGCACAGGCTTGGAGCCTGGAAACCTGGGACAGGGAAGGTCAGAGACTCACAGCAAGCAGTGCTTCCCAGGGACACAAAGGTCATTCTCACTTGGAAAACACAAAAAACAAGGAAAAACTGCCCTCCACAGCTGCTGTGGCCACAAGCAGTGAAGGACAAGGAAAATGCAGTATTACTGGCCTCTCCTCTCCTGCTCTCTCCCTACCACATGTACGTAACTATCAATCAGGCTGTTCCCAGGCTGATGAGCTGAAATATTGCAGGCAATTCTTTCTGTTGTCATGGAAACAACTGCTGTCAGGCCTTTTCCTTTTTCAACCGTGTCACTAAAGGCATGTTTCCCTTCAGGAGCCACGGGAGGCTCCTGGGGTCCAGCAGCAGCACTCGGGTGTCAGCAGAAGGCACTGGGCTCAGCCCACAGCACAGCCTCTGTCTCCAGGGCTGGCCAGCTCAGAGATGGATACTTCAGCACCTCCAGCCCATTTCCAGCCACATCCTCACACCCCCTCAGAAAGGCCTCAGACAAGATACAGAACCCCAGAGAGGCAATTCATCTCCTGAGGATCTTGGCCAGGAGGAAGGAAAAAGGCTTTTTTCATTTTGCAGCTCTCCTAGATCCCACCACTAATGCTGATCTCTATTGCAGGTTTTTCTTGCACATATTCCACCCCCTCTGGTAGTCACTACACAGCCCTCCCAAGCTTGCAATTATCTTTAATTTAACAGCTACAAATTCCATCAAATCAGCCAGTGCTTAAGCAAAGCAGATCCCAACAGTTTGAGTGGAGGGACCATCCATAGTCACACCAAGAGACCTATCCCAGAGCTGCCCCTCAGCCATTCCTTCCACACAAGATACTGCTGCATCAGTTCGAGCTTCAGAGCATGCCACTGCCCCAGGGGCTGCTCCCTCAACACAGAGAGATGCAGCCAGAAGTCCTGGGGAAGATTTTGGGACTCCTAGGAACAAAGGCAACCCCCTCCACATTCCCATTTGCAGAGCTGAGCCCACAGGCAGGGGACACCAAGCCCACCCTTGGCCTCCCTCCCCTGCTTCACCATGGCTCATCAGCTTATTAACAGGTATCCAAATTCAGGGCTTTAATGAAAACCCAAGTAATGCTAAACTGAGTAAATCTGCCTCTCTTTTGTCAGACAAGGCCCTGCTGTTCTTAGGGTGCTCCCAGCAACCTGGAACAATAGACCAAAGAGAGAGCAAGGCAGGCTGTGACCCAGAGTCACTACAATGACAATGACATTACAGAGCTGTTAAGGAACTTCAGGCAAACCTCAGGACACCTCTCTGAGAACAGCAGTGTTCTGCTGCTGCTGCCAAGCTCTGCAGAGCCCCCTCTGAGCCGAGCGAGACCGGGACAGGCACAGCCCAGCCCACGGCTGCACAGGGAACAGCCTGGCAGGGCCCTGCCCTGGGACAGCCCCAGAGCCTGCAGAACCTCACCTGTGGGAGCACCAGGAGGCAGCCAACAGCCCTGACTGCCCGGGGCAGAGCACAGCCAGCCTGTCACACAGCCCTGGCCTCTCCCTCAGCAGCACCAGGGAAAAGGCAGATGTCTCCTCTTTCCAGCTGAACTTAGCTGAACTTGAGGAGCAAACCTCCCACTCAGGGCCTGGGAGAGCACAGGTCTGCTTGTGCTCTGACAGTCACTGCTGCAGCCACGTGAGACTGCAGCGAGGGGAGAGGAGGGCACTGTCTGTGCCAGGGAAGCACACAGGCACATCCCATCCCTGTGCTCCACTCATGCCCTGGGCAGCTGCTCCTGCCCACACCAGGCACTGCTGGGATATTCCCTTGGACTTCTGCTGATGCCTTCAGCCAAAGGAACAATAACACTGCTCAGAGTTAATCAGACAACCCCCACCCTTCCTCACTGGACACCATGGCCCAGCAGACAGGGTGTTCATTTCTCAACCAGCAGGCTCTGAGGGGAGGGGAGCATGGCAGCACATGGATTAAATGTGAAAGATGACACCAAGCAGGCCTGTGCTTGGGCTGAGCTCAGCACCTGCACCTGAAAGTTCAGAGGCCTCATGCAGAGAATTCTTTCTCTAGAGATGAGCCAAGAGGCTGTTGAACAGATCCCACAGGGCCAAGCACAGAAGGCTGAGGAGGTGCGCTGTTCTCTCAAGGGCAGGAGTTGGGGAAAGAAAGGGAAGGTAATCACACAATGTCCCAAGATGGAGGGACCCATGAGGATCATCAAATCCAACCCCTGGCCCTGCACAGACACCCCAAAAATCCCCTCCCATGCCTGAGAGCATTGTCTGAATGCTCCTGGAGCTCTGGCAGCCTTGCCCATGCCAATGGCCATGCCCATTTCCTGGGGAGCCTGTCAGTGCCCTGTCACCCTCAGGGGAAGAACCTTTCCCTGATATCCAGCCTGACCCTGCCCTGACACAGCTCCAGCCAGTTCCCTTAAGTCCTACATAAAAGACACACAGAAGAGGGGAGAAATCCTACTTGGTGTAAGGGTTAGTGACCTCTCCTGCCAGAGGCTGATTGGTAATGTGACAGAAAACCCATGGGAACACCTCTGTTTCCTGTCCCCTTCCTCCCTCCTGATCCCTGGGAGCAGCCTGGCACTGCTGTGTATCCAGGAGGTTCAGAACATGCCCAGCCCAGTTCTGGCCCCAGGAGCTCAGATGCAGCTGCCCAAACCTGTCTGTGCCCAAGTCACACACAGACCACACAACATTGTTCTCCCTGTGCCACGGGCTGCCAGGGGGCCATGGGAACTGCAGCTTCCCACTGATGGCATTTACCACACACTGCTGCTCCCTGCTTTCCTGAAAGGCACCATCCAGAACAGCTACTGCACCAGCTACAGCCAGCACCACTGGCACAGTCCCTCTCCTACCCTCCCATCAAGGGACTACAGACAGCCAAAGCCTTGACTTGCCTTGATTTCACTCCCCTCCTTCAGAGGAACATCAAAGGCAGGAGCCAGCTGCACCCTTAGCCTTGGGTCAGTTGGTTATTTCTCAGTTTGGAATCACAGAGAGGAGCAGCCATCCCCCTTCCAGCAGCAGCAGGAGCCAGCCCAGCTCAAGGAACAGTTCCCCTGGGACATGCCCCTGCTCCCAGGCCCCTGTGTGAAGGCAGAGTGACCTCCTGCCCTTCCCTGGTGCTATGCTGGATCCTGATGGACACATCCTGGGCTGTGGGGCACCAGCTCAGCTCACAGAACCACTGCCAACAGGGACTGCTGCAGTTTATGGGAACATCCACAGGTTGCTGCAGCCCAGCACCTGCCACTGCATTTCAATGAGTCTGTTCTACACATCCTCCCAGACTGGAATGTTTTATTAAAAAGGAGGAAATTTTCATCAGACTGTAGGAATAGTTTCTTAGAAATTGAGATGTAAAGTTAAGCTAAGATTCTCCACTGCAGTTTTGCCATCTTTGCTCTTAACCAGGCCATGACCCTTCCCCAGGTAACCCTGGTCTCACTGCTCCTGGCTCCAGGCAGTTTGGAATCAGCTGTGCCTGCCCCCTGTCAGCATCTCACAGACCCCACAGTGCCAGACTTTGGACTGTAGGCAGTAGAAGGAGCATTTTGCCAGGCTGCAGATTGCTCTGAAGGAAGACATGGGGACACAATTACAATTCACAATCACAATTTGATATTTCTCAAAAAACCCCCACAAAACAATGAAAGTCACCCAACTCCTCCAGTATGAAAAGCTCAAGAAAACAGTCAATTTTGATTTAAAAGCTACTACAGGATAATTCTTGTTTTCAAATCAATCTTTTTCAATTTGTATTGTTTGCAGCTTTAGCTTTGGTGCCAGCCCTCCTCTACCCACTCACAAAGACACCTGCAACTCAGTATTCTTCTAACTAGATCACTTATGTTTCCATTACAAGCAATCAGAGATGTTCTTTGTCTCCAGTTCCTTCCTCACATGGATTTCCTGTGCACTGCTGAAATGAAGGAATCCACCTCCAAAGCCAAAGGACTGGATGTTTGCTCAGTTAATTTGTACATGGGAACATTCTCCACAGAGGAGAGAATGTCCATTCTTGTAACTGTATAATGCACTAATTATCTCTGTGGTGTTACTGGGGGATCATATCTGTGTACTTTCAAAGTTACAAACCCCTTGGAAGTTTTTTGTATTGCTGGAGACAAGTCAATAACTGATGGTTGCTGTTACCCTGAAACCAGTAACACTGGCTCTGTCTCCTGATGGATGGAGGTCGTGTAACACCTGTCAAGCTCTAAAGTAAGCTTTGGTGAAAAAACCCATCCTAAGCCTTCACTATTGCCCAACAGAAAGCCCGTGGTGCAGAAGGACCTTTCAGGTCACATGAGGGATGTGGTACCAGCCCCTCCCACCTGGGAGTCATTCCCGAGGCTCTGGAAGGCTGTCACAGGGAGGAACATGGGAAAACTGCAGGACAGAGCCCAAAGGTAGAGCCTGACAAACTGGATTAACTATGGATCAAGTCCATTGTCCGTCCTGGCGTGACTTGACAGGATTAAACTCCTGAATAAAACATATCTGCCATCTGGACAGCTCCAACAACAGCATGCTCAGAACTCCTTGGACATGGAATAACCAGAACATGGCAGCTCAGGGGTTCATGGCAGGGCTTATGGCCCAGGAGCCAAGACTCTTCCTCTCCCTGATCCCCAGTGCACAGGCTGGGAGAATAAATGGAAAACAACTGCTCACTGAAATGAGGCAAATGAGTTTTGGGAATCAGTGACTGAGATATCCAGAGCTTTCCCCGCAGGTATCTGGGCAGTGGCCCAAGCTGCTGAGCCCTCAACCCCCCCTCAGGGAGCTCCACACACAACAAACACACACCTTTGCAAATGGATTGGAGACCCACCATAAAAACAAACTCCCATTTCCTTTAGCTCTCATTTAGGGTATGCTTCAAGGTAGGGAGGGCAGGACAGATATTGTCCAGCCCCAGAGGATTACCCTTGGGAGGCCAGTGAGCCTCAAGGGTAACACAGAAACCACAAAGTTTTCATAGCAGAACCAGAGGAAAGAAAATCCCCTGTGCCCTTCTTTTTGCTCCCGTTGGCTGGGGAGGAGTGTGCCAAGCCCTCATCCCAGCCAGGTTCCACTTAAATCTGTGCTGTCACTGATCCCATAACGGGTCAGTGCTGGCTTGTGGTGTCTCTCCACCTCCCCAGGTTCAGGGAATGGCCCCAGCATCACACACAGAGCACAGGGGCGGAGGAGGCACTGTCTGTTGGGCTGTCGTTTCACATACACATCTCAGCCACACTGCACGATTCAAACTGACAGCCTTTGCCTGGGCAGGGCAGAATTAGTGCTGTGAAATGAACTCCAGATGCTCAGTGGCATTTCTCAGTATGACTCTACTCCTAATTCAAGGATTCCTAAGAAAATAAATACCTCGGCTGAATATCGCCAAGAGAGGAACTAAGCTTTCAGGGTCTTCAAAGGGACTACAGGGAATCACCCTCCCCACAGACTTCTGTGCAGAAGGGCCTGGAAGCCCCAGATCTGACTCTTAGGAAGGCAGGGCTGGAAACACAATGCTGTTAGCAGGACCTCACTTGGGATTTCCTGCTCACAAACACCAGCTGTGGAGCTAGAACAGCTTGGCCAGCCCAGAGCTCTGGGTCTGGCTGGAGCCAGCAGAGTCAAGAGAGGACACAGAGAAGCCCCATCTCCCCCAGTCTGCATTCCCAGCACTCCCCCAGCACAGCAAGTCTACTCTGTACCTCAGCTCAAGCTGGGTCAGAGGAATCCTTACCTCCCAGGGTTAATTAGTGCTGCTGAGCAGTGATTGTTCAGCAAACAAATTTCCTGCAGGAGCTGGAGATTCTCCAGTCTATTGCCAAGTCTAAATATACTCAGCTTTTTTAAAGACGTGACTGTGCAACAGTTTGATCACATGCGAGTACAACAGTTAAATATTGTAATTTAGATATGTGAGGAACATCACAGACTTGGAGAGGATCTGGGACACAGGGAGGAGGAGCTGGGGGCCTGAGCAGTGCTGGGGCTCTGCTGAACCCAGTCAAGCTCTGCTGGGCCAGGCTGTGTGTGTGGAGCAGGAAGCCATGACTGCCCTGCCAAGAGCATGTGACAGCAGCAGGGACCTTCCTGCACTGGGATGGCCTGGGATGGACACTTTCCAGCTAGCACTAGATGATCCATGCTGTAAGTCTTCTTCCCCATCCAGTCTCTCCACATCTCCCTTTAGGCTCTGAGTCCCAGCCAGCCCTTCACTTTCACCAGTTAAATAAAAGGAAGCATCTTCTCCTTACCCCCATCACTGCCACAGCACGTGGAGCATTTTCTCTCTTCTTCTCTACCCTGAGTTACAGGGTAACTCAGACTGATGTCAAAGGGGAGCCACAAGGGCTCCCTGACTGAGTGCCCAAGAGAAACCCAGCGATAACCCAATTATAAAGCACTGGAATCAAGTGTCAGGCACTTGAATGCTGAAAGCAGTTTTAGTACTTAATTCTGCCTTTAGTTTTGAAACTATACCCCAGCCTGTCACCCCCATTTACTCCCACTCCTTTGGGGCAGGAGTGTGCAGGGTGAGAGGTGGGGCTGCTGAACCTTCCCAGCCTTAGATGCAGTGCCCACATCCCACTGCAGCAGGACAGGACACACACACTGCTCAGCCTGGTTGGACCACACTCCATTTCCAAGCTCCTGGGAAAGCTTTGCTGCAGTCACCAGATCAAAGACTAACACAGCCTGACTGCAGAGACTGCATGGTGCTCCACACAGGCCTGCAAGATTCCCTTTCCCCACGTCTCCCCAAGCAGGAATCCTCTCCTGTGAGTGCAGCAGCTGACAGCAGCTAAGGCCCTTAGCCAGCTTTTGATCGGGATGGGTTTGGCAGGAATTGAAATCATCTGCTAGAACAAAACCAAAGTACTACCATAAAAACATACTCCAAGGTTGAATTATTTTGGTTCCAGGAGTGAAAACGCTGCTCCATGCACATCCACACAGTGACAAATGCACAAAGTACCCTGAGGTTTGTTTTGGGAACAAACTCTCACCCAGGGACCACTGGAATGCGGAGCAGCAGAGCTCAGCTGCCCCCATGCAACATCCCTTAAGAGAACCCAACAAACCACCTGCCATGGGGGCTTGCCATCCACAGCACCAGCCCAAGGAAAAGACAGCTCCATGCATATTCGAGGCTTTACTTCAGTCTGAATTAGGGATGATGAAACTTTCAGTGCACAAATACTGACAATAAATACAAATTAATTCTCTGTTCTCTCACCCAAATCCAGCTGCATCAATCTTGGTTACACTCAAGCTTCTTAAAATATTGTGCAAGCACTTAGTGAGTCAAATCAATCCCAGACCTTTTATCCAGAGCCAGATTATCTGCTAGCAAGGTGGAATGGAGGCTTCACAATCCAGCCACAAGGAATGTGCCAGCTTTCAATCTAAGTTTTATATAAAATACACCTAAAATAATTTGACAGGAATTTCCATATGACCAGCTGCAAGCATCCAGCTTCCCCTCACATCAGCTCCTAGACCTTCTGGATTAACAAATCTCCATGACTTCCCCACCAAAATAAACTGGCATTCAGAAAAGTGACCAATTAGCTGCTGAGAATGACAAGTACTGATCAGAGTCTTGTCTGGAAGCACAGACAAGAGAACGAAGTGATGATGAAAGTTTACCTGAAAAGAAACCACTTCACAAAACTTACCTGTGCCAGGGATGCTGCAGTCCCTTTTTTCAGCTCTGAGAAGTTCTCACTCAGCTTCCCTCCCTTGTTGCTCGAGTTGCATTTGTAGCACATCCACCTCATGTGGCCCTTGGTGACCACCCCACACTCCTTACTCAGCAGGCACAGCGAGTGGTACAAGTGGCCACAGCTGGGAAGAGAAGAAGTCAGTGCTGGGAAGCAGGGCAGCACCTCCCAAGCTCTGCACGGTGGGGAGGAAAGGGCTGGCCAGTGAGAAAAGGCTGTATCTGGGAATCAGCAGTGTATCCTCACTCTCCTGATTTCCAGACTCTCAGAATCCACACTGGATGCCCATTTGCTGATACAGCTACAGACCATAACACCAAGGTAACAGTGCTTTCACCTTATTGTACAGACACCTGGACACAGACAGAATGTGGGAGATGCCAGGGCTGTGGCAGATCCAAGAGATACAAACACACAAACGAGCCCAGGGTGTTGCAGTACCCAAAGCACACTGCTGGGAGAGGGAACAGAAAACTGAGAGCCCCTGCAACTGGGAGGTGACTCCTCCCAGCCAGGCAGAGTTGGCTGCATGCAAAGCAGGCTCTGATGGGTGTGATTAGCCAGCCCTCTCACAGTGCAAGGCAGCAGGGAGATGTGCTCCCAAGAATACAGATCACTACTCAGGCAAGCCTACCAGTGGATTTGTTTCCCCTTTTAAAATTATTAACATGATCACAGCTGCAACCTCACCCGTTAACTTTACCTGAAAACAAAGATTTCATCAGCAGTTTCTTGCCTCCTTTTGTACTGCTGGAGACAGATGCAGCAGTAATCCTGCTTTGGGGTAAGGCCTCTGGCCACAGCGGCTCTCAGGTTACACAGGGACCAGTGGAGATCGTGGTTTAAAAGGCTCGTGGTTGTCTCTAGAAGGGTCTGCGTGGAACACAACACAGAAGAGTAGATCAGTCTGTCACCTCCAGACTGCAGAAACTCCCTGCTGACCAGTTCTTCAGAACAAGCAGCTTAGCAGCTCACTAACAGCAGAAACAACCCAATAAAATCACTTCTCCTCCTATGCTTTCTATCCACTGACCACAAAACACTTATCCTTTCATCACATGTTAATGGAGCAATTCCTCTGCACTCTCAAATAGACAAGTATTGACTTTTGCCCAATTAAGAGAGGCAGGGCAGGCTCATTTTGTCATCTTTCACATCAAACCTTCTTTTTTTCCCCCTTCAACCTGGCAAGCTACTGCTTATATCCCCATTTTAAGAGAAATGTGCTAATAAAAATCAAAGCTCAAATGCACTATGGCAATTAAAGTCTTTATTAAAAAAAACCCTGAACTACTCAGCTGCTTGTTCTTCCCAATGGATGCTCATTTTCAAAGAGCCCAAAGAACCACCCCAAGTTTCCAGCATCAAGTTTCTCTCAGGCACAGGGGCTCTGCTTCCTGATCCAGCCATGCTCCACAGAAGCAGCTGCAAAAGGCTGTACCACAGAATCCCATCTGGACACACAGCCTGTCCCAGGGCTGCCAGGCAGGGACAGGGGCAGGAGCTGCCCAGACCTTCTGCAGGAACCCAAACAAAGATAAAGCTCCTGCTGTTCAGCCTCCACAGCAAAGCTATTTCCCACTGTGCTTCTGCATTGGCTGCTGGTGCCTGGGGGCCTGCCACAGAGGGGGAGAGGGGCTTGGAGGAACATTGTGCATCCTGTTTAGGGGGAAAGGAGTTTCAGAGAACTGCTGAAGTGTGGAGACTGCCTAGGATATGGGACTGGGCTGAGAAGAGCAGGACTGAGATTAAGAGGAAATCTCACTTGGTCACAAAGGAAGTGCAGCATTATCACTTGGAAGTGTAAAAACAGCCTAATTTAAAAACCTGTTATTTAAAACTGCATATAAAGACAGAACATACCAGCTTTGTATCTTTGAATCCCTAACTGCAGGATGAGCTGGAGAAAAAGCAGATGTTTATCCTTCTGGTACATTTAACAGAGAACTGAGCTGCAGAGGTGCTCACCATGTACCTGTCAGTCCCTTCACTTGCAATCTGTGAGCAAACCAAACTCCCTCCCCATCCCCCAATCACTCAGAAATCACTCACATGGCCATTGACTTTGCCTTGCAGACAGAAATGTCAAATGAGAGAGAGAGCAGCTAAAATAATGTTGCATTCACTGGTGGACAGAACAGAAACACAGGCAACTTACTTGTTCATAGTTAAAAGTGTCCAGCATTCCCAGGACAAGCCCTTGAATTTCTCCAAGTTTCCCTTTTCCATAAACTGGGTCCTGTATGAAGAAATGCAAACCTGCAGTTGAATCACAGGATATGACCATTCTGATTCTTTTTAGGCCTTTTTTTTCCTCTGGATTGGAACTGCAAATGGAAACTATGACTGCAGAGTTAAATATGCTGCTCATGCACAGGGACAGCAGAATAATCCCACATACTGATGGGAAAAAAATCAGTAATTAGCAAAACTCAGTAGATAACAACATCAATATAACTAAGTGTGCCTGGGTCAAAACTGGAAACTCCACTCAGGAGCTGCAGGAGCTGACTGGAGAGTACATTTGGGGAATGTTGAAGGGAACAGCATGGCCAGCCAGCTCTCAGCCCCACCACTGTGCCGTGCTCTTGCCCAGGCAGGGGTGCCTCATGCCCAGGCTCATCCCACACCCCTCACCTGCAGGCTGGAAGAGCACACTCAGTCACTGCTGAGCCCACAGCCCAGCTGGGAGAGGGAACAGGGTCCTGGTGCTGCAGGGCTGATTTTCACAAGCCCTGAGCAGCTTTCTTGCCATGTCCCAGCAGCACAAGCACAGGGCTGTGGTACAGGACATGAGCCTGTGCATCTCCTCCTTCCTCTGGCCTGCTCCAGCCCATGCTCACATCCCTGCACAGCCACCCTGGCACCCCCTGAAGCAGCTCTGTGTGGGAAGCTGAGAGAAGCTGCCTGGTGGGAGGGGCAGAACACCGGCAAAAACAGACCAGCAAGATGTGAAAAGGCAACTAATCCAGAGAGTAATGGTGGGGACACAATGGAAGCAGGAACAGGAGTGGGATAAACAAGCTCTGGATAAGATGAACGAGGGAAGGAGCAGGAGCAAGGCTGATTCCATGCTGGGACTGGGCAAGAAGAATCAAGAGTGACAAAGGCAGCTGACAAAGGCAACTAAAGCAGCATGGAAGCTGCACTGCAAGACACCCTGAGGGATCACCAAAGCTACAGAAAGCAAGTCAAGAAACAACAGCCCTCATGGGCAGTGTGAAGGCAGAAACACCAGTGTTCAAATCTAAATAAAAGCAGCCCTGAGTCAAACCCAGCTGTGGATTTGGAGCATGCTGGATGAAGCATGAAAAGATGGATGTGCTGCACAGGCTCCTTTCTGCTGGGTGAACAGCACAGCCTGAACACCCCAAGGTTCCCTTCTGCCTGCACCATTTAGCAACACAGCACAGGAAGGGCACTGCACTGAGTCACTGCAGGGATTCTGGAGACAATGGGACTTCTAAACAGCAGGAATGTGATCCAGAGCACAGAGCAGTCAGGCAGGCAGCCAGCAGCTCCTCTTCTAAAGCCCTCAAGTACATGGCCAGCAGGTCACTCACAAACTGTCCTGATCCCACAATTTCCATAGAGCACCTCAAACGTCCTAAGCTGCAAGTAGAGATTTTCAAAGCCACTGGTTTCCTGTCTGGACACAGAGCAGAAGAGATGTGAAGAGTGAAGAATGAAGAGCCACCTGCAGCTTTGCAGAGGGAGAACACAAGTCTGAGGGCTTTCAGTTGCTGTCTTTTCCTCAAGTCATGCTTGATGATCTCTAAAAATAACGGCAGCTGGGAAGAAAATGGACTTTCTTCTTTAGAGAGGAGGCCCATGCTCTGGCCAAGCCTCACCCTGAGCCTGGCAGCCCAGTGCCAGCAGTGGGTCCATGGCCATTCCCTGCTGGAGCCATCCAGTGGGATGGGCTGGAGCTGCCTGCCTGCCTCCAGCATCACCCCCACAGCTGCCAGGTCACCTCTCCAGACAGTTATAATGCTTCTAAATTACAGCTTCAGACCCCACAAAACTTCCAGCTACAAAAGCCTTGTGGGATTAATTAGTTTTATGGCGGAACATCTTTGATTAATTCCACCTTATAAAATTTATCTCAGGTTGGAACTCAGGCATACCCCAGACATGGATGTGCCATCTCATGCAGTGGAACAGATCCCAGCAGCTGCTGCCACGCTGGTGCTGCCCTGGGAACGTGGCATGGGCACCAGGAGCCAGAGCCAAACTGGCTGCCCAGGGCTGCCACCAACAAACAGATGGGGAAGAGCTGGCAGGGATCCACACACAAGCCCAGAGGTGCTCATGCAGCCCTTTCAGCCAGCTCTGTCTCTTCCATTTCCCATTTCTTCCTGGGTCCAGGAAATAGCACCTGCTTTGCTATCAGTACTAATAAATGCACTCTGCAAACACATTCACTTCAGCTTCTCCCCTCTGCAAGGGGCCAGAGCAACCACTCCGCACACAACCAATCCCAGTGCTGATCTCCCGGACTAGGAAGCAAAAACAGCCAAAGCCCTAAGCAGGAGTGGAAAAAATATAAGGAGAAGCTTTCTGGATCTTGCTGCTTCCACTCTGGGACAGTTTTCAGAGAATCTTTCCTTCCCCTCTTTGGGGTCCCTACAGGTAGCTTTTACATTTCTGGCTTCTCCATTTTGTAGGAGGCATCAGCTGCATCTGCTTACAAAACATTCGTGAAGGATTACAGCTTTGTAAGGGAATTAACACTCAACCTCTCAGCCCTCTTCAGAGAGCACTCACATCCTTAATAACATGGAATTTTTCTTAATGCTCAAGAGGATTCCTCTGGTATCTCTCCTAATGCGGTTAGATCAGACTTCCCAGTTAATGAGTAACTCCCCAACACTATGAAAGATGAGCAGGAGCAAATCTATAGTTATTTCTGTGACTTCAGTTAGATAATGCTGAGCCCAGGTGCTGGGACAGGCAGGTGCCAGAAGGCTGCTTGTTCTCTAGGAAAGCTGCAGGTCTGACCCCAAAGGTGCCCTTTGGCCAAACACTTTGGTTGCAAAGTTAACATTTGCATAAGGTATAATCTGTAAGCAGTTAAGCCCAGAAGAGGAAGAAATGCAGTCTGCTAAAATTGGAATACTCTAATTCCTTTTCAGAAAAGGCAAGATAATCTACCTCATTTTACTGATGTTATCCACCTTCCAACAAAACCCCCAGTGAATTCCTGGGCAGCTGTGCCACCTCCCAGCCTGTAGCTCCAGCACAAGCCTCGAGTTCTGCTGGAAGAGCATTTGAGGGCTCTGTCAGACAAGGACCACTTGTAATTCTGCATTTCACAAAAATATTTAGAGGGCTCTATGCACTATGCTCTATGGCTTCGAAGAACAACTACACAGCTCTGCAAAAGCAACACCCAGCCAGGGCTAACAACACTGGGATCTTCCTGTCTGGGAAAGCCCCACCTGTGCCTGCCATGTTGTGATTCTTCCCTGCAGGGCACTTAAATGGCATTCCCAGACAACCCAAGGAAGCCAATGACTGAAAGACAAAAAACCCAGTGCTTTCTGCTGCCTAGCTCCAAGGGAGTTTTGTTCCAGATCCCCAGCAGGGCCAGGGTTCAGAATCCCTGAACAATTGAGCTGGGCACCATGACAAGGCCACAGAGTAAGACCCGCTCATCACCGTCCCAACACCAGCTTCCCAGCTGGACTCAAAGCAATGTTCTCCCAAGGGCCAAGCTATGCATCCAAAAAAACTTGACAGAAACCTCCCACAGGCACCCTCTGCAAGCCCTGGAGCAAGAGTTTAACAAAACACAGCCACATACCCACAGGCAACAGTGAGCTGGAGCAGGGCAGTGCCAGGAACCCAGGAATAAGGGTTGGTGTGAAGAAGAGTGAATGGCAATATGGGGGTTTAAGGACAAGAGCAAAGGGTTCAGTGAAGGGTTTGTCTTATAACAGAGGACTCTGTGCCCAGAGGAGGTGCCAAGCACTGAAGGCAGCAGACTGCTGAGAGACAGGCAAGCTCTCAGGAGAAGAGCCCATCTCCTAATGAGGAGGATAAGAAGTTGGGAGAGGCTTAAGTGAGCTTCAGAGGTGAAAATCTTCAGAGGTGGAAACAACCAGCAATTTCTGAAGGACACAGCTGAGCTGTTGGCATCTGTCAGAGGATCCCTGGGATGCAGCCAGGAGCTCACATCCTCTCTGCTGCCCACAATCAATCCAGGTCACCTCACTCCACACACCTCAGGGGTTTGCAAACACATGGGTGTGAGTGAAATCTATAGAAGAGTAAGTGTTAAGAGGCAAAGTCAACTTAGAGATCCTGTATATGAACATCATCTCCCTTTCCATAGGATCTTCTCTTGATCTTTATGATGTTATTTTTCCTACACCTTTTTTGCAGCTACAAGGTACCAATGACCATTTTATGAACTCCTGATACGAATGTTCTTTACTTGGAATTCAGTCCTTTTCTCTGCATTTTAAGAAGTCATCATTTTTTGCTCTAGTTGTTCAAAAAATCTGCCTTTCCAAATCTCTCTTTAGTCAGACTGAATTTGTCAGGCTGACCAGGGCGGTGGAATGAGCAGGAGCAGTTCCTCCCTGCCTCCAAACCCAGTGACCAGAGCTGCACATGCTGCTCTCAGTGATGCCTGACCCATTTCTGTCCTCAGTAAAGCACTTCACCTGATGAAGCATCCCCTCAGCCTCCCCAGCAGAGCCATCACACCAACCACTTCCCTCTACAACAAAGATATTCCACTCCCCTACTGCCTCTAGGACTTCAGTGCCAGCCCCTGGAAAAGGGATTTTCTACTGCTGCTAAAAGAGTCCATCAGAACAGAAATAGAATGAAATATGTGAAGACTGCCATCAACAAGACTCTCCCTTTATCCCAAAGGAGAACAGGATCTTCCTCCACACTGTCACACCTCCCAGCTGTGTTATCTGCACAGTGGTCACTGCTTTGACTCCCATCCCATCCTGGCAGGTCTCAGCACAACCCAGGGAAGCCTCCCTTCCCTTGCAGCCTCCCACTCACTCACAGCTTCTCCAGCCTTTCCTGCCTACATTAAACATCAAACAAAGCCCAACAGGAAATTATACCAAAACCTCAGCTAAAAGTAGACTAAATAAGTTGTTGAAGAGCCATTAGGTTTGCTTGACACTTCCTTTGATAAAACCACATTTCATTTGAGCACGTTTTTTTGTCCACTCTCTTGCAACATGCTTTGCTATCTTAGGAGTTTGTTCAAAATCCAAGACTGCATGTAATATTAAGATCAAACCAAGAGGCTGCTAGAGGTGTGTGTTCACTCTGTAAGCCCTTTCCTCTCTCACCTGGAACAGAAACCCTGAACAGTGTTTTAACACTGTCTCAACCCTTCAATCATTCCACTCCACAACAGAGACAATTTTTCTAATCCTTTTTCTGCATTTTCAAGGTTTGTTATGAAATCCCAACATCAGTTTTCATCTGCTTTGCAAATTAACAAATTATAGCTGCCTGTGGTCGCTCAACCCAAGGCCCTGCTCAAAATCAGCTCTTCTGCAAGTCTGCTACTCACTGCATCTCTAAAATAATATTGCACCATCAATAATATTTTGGGCCCAATCATGATCTTTCTGCAAAGCCTATGCACTCTGCTGTAGTGTCTTCACAACTGTCCATCCCAGAGCCTTCACTAAAAGGCTTTCAACAAATTTAGTGCCAAGTTGTGGGGAATTCATTGTGGCTTTGCTCTTAAACCTGCCAAGTTTCAGTTCCACATAATTGCAACCTCTGAGGTACTATTTTATTTGGTTTGCAGGAATTATTTCAATTACTTTCTCACAGGTCTGTGTGCTCCCACATGTCTCCCCAGATAATTCTATCAGCTTTTGCACCTTATGTTTCACCAACAGAACTTTTACTGAAGCACTGAACAGACAGCTGGCTGATCTAATCTCCAACGACCTGGGAATTCCTTTTCCCAATAACCCAGTGGCACAGCTTGGTGAAACCTCCTTCACTTCAGGAACTCACCTGGAGAATCCTCTGCAGGATTGAGGGAAGAGCAATAAATGCAGCCATGTTGTTCAGCACTTGCATTGTCAAACTTTTCAAAGCTGGAATGTCAAACATAACAGTCACAGCAATTCATTAGGATTCCAGGACTAAAGAGAGATCAGTCTTACAGATAAAGAGAGTTTTATTTCAGGTCATGTTTTTTGCTTTGAAAATAGCTTTTATGTTTTTCCTCTTGCCCTAAGCACACAGCTTTTTGCAGCATAAAGGGTGTTTACAAGGTTTTGATCCCACAATACCTCTGTATTCCCTTCCACACCCCCTGCAGTAAACACCCACATTTTCACTTACTTGGTAACACCACCATTCACTTTTCCTTTTGCTACAAATACCAGTTTGGATCCTTGTCTGTGTTATGGCCCATAGACTCTAAAACTTCCCAGCATTGACCTTTGTGTGAAACTTATTCCTAGATCCTCAGCACAGGTGTGGGATGGAGCAAAAGACATTATTCAGAGAATCCTAGAGTAATTTGGACTGGAAAGAACCTTAAAGTTCATCCAGTCCCACCCCCCGCCACGGGCAGAGACACCTTCCACTACCCTCAGGCTGCTCCAAGTCCCGTCCAGCCTGGCCTTGGACACTTCCAGGGATGGGGCAGCCACAGCTTCTCTGGGCACCCTGTGCCAGGGCCTCATCACCCTCACAGGGAACAAATTCTTCCCAATATCCCATCTAACCAAACTTCCTCAGTCTTTCCTCACAGCAGAGCTGCTCCATCCCCCTGGTCACCTTGGTGCCTCCTATGGGCTCGCTCCAGCAGCTCCACATCCTTCCTGTGCTGGGGACTGCCAAGACCAAAGCATCTAAGCCCCTTTTTAGCTACTCTTATGTCTCCCCCAAAGGGAGGCTGCTGCTCAAGGTGTGCTGCTGACTCAGAAGTGGAGTAGAGAATTTAGCTGGTGTATCAAGTCCCAGTGATTTTATACATGGCAGACAGGTGCAGGCAGAGGTGCACAAAAGAAAAAAACATGCACAATGACAGTGTACTATGTCAGGAGTTCCCCAAGTGCTGACTACAACCTACAGAGCCTTTGTACACATTGTGCATCTTGGCTCCTTCAGAGACCATCCTCAATGCAACCAACTTAGTAGCACAGCCTGTGGTAGGCTTCCTCTTCCACACAGGACAAAATAAAGTAAATGAAAAAACCCTATCCACCTGATAGCTGCAGCCTACCAAACACCCAACTTGAGCTCCCTGCCAGTCAGGGAGCAGAATATTTAGGAATGGAGTAACAAACAACTTTTCTTCTATTCATTCATCAGAGGACAGACAGCATGCAACTTTTACTATTTGCGGTGACAAACACCAAAGTACTCACATTCAGAGTGTGGACACTGTGATGAACCAGAGGACTTCTGTGGGGACATCATGGCCTCAAGCAGGGGAAACCAGAGGGCCTGGAATCATGGAATGTGAGGAAAGAACCAGTAAGAACAGGGCAGTGCTAAAAATGAGCTGTGAGCAATGTCAGAGGCCACTGGCCAAGACTCACTTCCACATTCTGAAAACAGAGGTGCATTTCTGATGACTGCTGTGGGACAGAGCTGAAACATGGTGAAGTAACTTCAGAGCAAAGCACTTTACTGGAATTGTGACAACTATCTGTGTTTGTTTTATTCAGTCCCTAACTACTTCTCCATGTGAGAAGCAAACTCTTCAGGGCAGAGATAGCTCACAGAGTGGGTAGCACAGTAAATGGATCCCAAATGGAAAGAGACATCTAAATTCTCTTCCTGTCTGTTGTACAATGACATCACTGCAGGGAAGAAATTGAGGTGGTTACCTCTCACACTGGGCAGTGCTTGTGAAGAAATTTGAGCTCTTGACTTCCAGCCATGCCACTGCCTCAGACACGGGAACAACATTCTCTGTTCTAAGTTCAGAAATTACATAAATTATGCAGAATCTTAGGACTAAAGATGCCCTTGTGTCACTGACATGGGCAAAATGGAAACACAATGTCAGTCTGAGGAGATGGGCAAAGCCAGCTCCCTCTGCAAGAGCTCAAGGCAGCTGCATTGCCTCCCCCCTCAGAGCCCAAGGTGACACTCAGCTCAGGGGCTGTGAACAGCTCTGCAGCCACAGTGCCAGCAGCAGCAGCTTTGTGCCACCAGGAGGCTGGCTCAGAGCTCACAGTGCCTCTGCAGTGTCTGACTGACATTTGTGCCCAACTTCCATCTGGAGTTGCAAAGGGGGAAAGGTCGTGGTCTCATCCCTTCCTCCCTCTGACCTGAACCTTGCTTTTTGCTCCCCCTCATGAGTGAGGATTTCACTCTTATGGCTCCAAACCCTGAAGCACCACAGGGAGAACACAAGGAGAGGCATATAGTGACTGCCTGGTCCTCCCAGTATCAGTGCATGGGGGGAACAAGAGCCATATGAGGCAAAGCTTCAGCAGACACAGAGGCCTTGGTTGACTACCTTACCTCTCGCTGTTGCTGGTCTAAACTATGTGAATTCCTCTGGCAAAGAGCAATTGTTTTCATTAAAGTATCTTCAATATTTTCTATCAAGGAGGGTTCCGCTGAGCCTATGTGTCGGGGGGGAAAAAAGAAAATTACAATTATAAAAACTATTAGACAAGTTAACTCCCATTAGATAAGTTAACTATCAATCTTTCTGCAAAATAAAAAAATGCTGTTCATCTGAAGTCTGCTCACTACTGTCAGCAACTACATTATAAAGACAAGTTCTGATTTTTGGCACTTTTCCTGAATAGCACAATAAATTGGGCAAGTAAAACATTTCATTTAATTGAATAAGGAAGATCTTTGCTGTGGTTTAGGATACAATTGAGTAACAACTATGGGCACTGCATTTAATTAGGTGCCCATGAGTCCTTGGGCTAGTGAACAGCACATCTGTGCATACTCATTTTCTGTGGGCAGAACATCCTTATTTATCTATATGAGAAATTTGCTTTCAAAAAAGCTACTTCCAGCTGTCTTCCATCACTGTTCCCATATAATGCCAGCTGAAGCTCAGTAATAAGTTTGAATGGATTCTGACAAAGGAAATGTGTTTGGTAAGCCAGGGAGAGGACCAGTCCCAACAGGAAAAGCTCACAGGGCAGCTGACCACACACACACACAAACCATCCCTCACAGTGTTCAAGGTCTCTGCCAAGATCAGAACACCAGACTGAGGGAGTGTCATCCAAATAACTACCATACGAACAGTGTCATTACAATGCCTAGAAACCTGAAACAATCTCATTTATCCCAGGTGTCAGACATAAGCACTTCACATTTTTGTGTTTATCTATCTGTTTTTAATAGAAAATGGAATTTAATTCAATAAGTCTTACTGTCATCATCTTGAGTAAGCATCAGCAACTTGCTCTGCAATCGCTGAAACAAAAGAGAGGACACAGAACAGTTAACTTGGGAGTTTCCTCCCAAGAATCCTGATAGAAATGTTTGTCAAAGGTGTGGTTACACAGGCTCATCCCCGTTTTCCTCCCCAGCACGATTAACATGGCATAAATATCTTCCCAAATATACAAAGAAAGGCAGGAACTGAAAGATGATTTTTGGCTATGAAAAACAAATTTCAGCATCTATTATCTTCTAAATGCTGATGGCATGGCATGGCAACAACGCCACATTCAGGATTTGGGAGTACTGTACCTCAAGCATAACCAAAAAGGCACCATGGATATCTCCCTTCTTCTCTAGTAAATATGAAGAGGCCTCATGGAGCTGATGTTTTTGGGTTATCTGAGTTGAAAGGAAAAAAAAAGGTAAATGTCTGTCTGAAGAAAGCTGCCAGTGTTTGTTTATCCACAAGACAATGCCAAGCAGATGGCCAGGGCTGGGAGTGCCTGTGCTTACAGGCACCTTACCCAGGCTGAGCAGCTCTCCTGCATCTCCTTTTATTTCTCAGCTTGCACTATTGCCACCACCAGCACTCAAAAATTACTGGTACAATTTCCATACAGAGAAGGAACAGTTGCTCTCCCAGCACAGGAAGACTTTGGCAGCATTGCGTTCCAAAAACCCCAGGCCTGTGATTTCATATACCCCCAACATGATTAATTAGCAGCAACACATCCACCCTCTACTCTGCAGATTCTCAGCAGCTTCAGAGCACCAACAGCCCTTTCTTATTAGCCCCAAGACCCATCTCAGTCTACTAAATATGTCCAACTGTGCTGCAGAAGAGCAGTTTAGCAGCTCAGAGGGACAAAGAGTCCTAGAAACAGATTGGAAGAGCACCCAAGTCTAAGGTAAAGTACCTTTACAGCAGTTTAAAGGGGTAGGAGTGGATTTGAATGCTTTCCATGGCCCCTGTTGTTATACATCTCTTTCCTACCTGGATGGTTTCCTCCAGTCTGCAGTTTTCCAGAACTTTAAGTGTCTCCAAAACCTGGTCTGGACTGTACTGACAAAGCAGCTCAATGAACTGCTCAGTGATACAGGGTGGGAGGTGTAGCAGGTCTTGGTTAATGCCTTCTCTGGAATAAAACAGGCACAAGAGACTAAAATCAAATTCAAGCCCAGAACTTTGGCTGGGAAGAAAAGTTTCTTATTCAATTGTGCATTGTTTCTTATCCTTAATACAGAAGTTAAAATATCTGGTTTTAAGAGGAAAATTATGCTGCTTCTACTAGTTACTGGTGCTGGAGGTCTCTCAGCAGCCATTTCATTTGTTCCACAACATATCCTCCTGATGCCTCAGTACAAATTAAACTCTCAAAGACCCCTGTGAAGAAAGAGACTAGCACAGACCCGTCTCCAGCAACTCCATGGGAAAGAGGCACAAAGAATTAGCCTCATTTCCTCAATGAAACCTTATGGTCTGAGGGCTCCGTTCAGATCCTTATTGTCTGTGTCCTACAGACCTGCTCTGCATGTGTTTGAGGAAACGTTTTGTTGCTTTTTGCTTATTGTTCCTGAAATTCTTCCTTTCTTTTACCACATTTTAATGTTTCATCCCTTTTATCTACCTCACTGAGAAAGGAACTCTTACTTCTTTTAGAGAAACTTCTCCATTTTCCAATCCCTGGGTTCATTATTAAGCAAACTCCTCATGTGCAGAAACAGAAGAGAGAACAGAATTGTGAGCAGTGCCCATATCCATTTGTCCCAACAGTTTCCTACTGACCTTGTTTTTAAAAAGAGCAACATAAAGGAGGAGACTTCAGAATGAGGAGGGAAAGGATGTTGCTTTCCTGGAGTCAGATACAGCACCTGCAACCCTTAAATGAACAGCAGCTCTCTGCCACTGCACGTTACCCTTCCTGTGGCAGTTCTAGAACTGCTGCATCACACAGAGAAACAGTGGAAGTTTATCCTGGCTATGAAACAGGGGTTTCTGCTGAAGCTCCTGCTAGGAAAGGAAATGGATCAGGGTGTATATATGGATTTTTATTACCTTTCTGAACACAAATTCCTAAGCAGAAGATCTGTTAGTGTGCAAACCCTTTTCCATGGGATGGAAAAGCTCTGATATCCACTATCCTCTATTTCCTGGGAGTTACAAAAGGCATATTACCATCCAAGAAAGGCCAGGAGAATGCTGTGGCTTGAGCAAGCCAAGAGAGAAACAAAACCTCACCCACATACTGATCACAGTGTGCAAAGTATGAGCACAACTCCACAAAACCTGTGCCCAGACTATTGTGTTCTAACAGCAAAGAATGGACCGTGAAGGACCAAACAAGAACCTCCAATTCTACATTCACCATCCACTCCTCCCACAACAAACACCCTGTAAACTCCCCCCAGAGCCTGCAAGGGAGCGAGTGCTCTCCTCTTTCTATGAGCAGACTAAAATAAAACACTATCTAAAATGATCTCTTGTCTGCCAAGACAGGAAAAATGGCAAGTCATGCACCTATAGCACAAGAGCAAACTTCAAGTCTGGCACCAAGTATTCATGATTTCATGAGCAAGCTCACCCTTCCCTCAGTCATTTATTTCATCAAGAAATGCAGAGAAGAGACAATGGAAAGAAAGTTGGATTTTGATCATTTCTAAAACTAATTGACAAGTCCTGAGACTTCCAGGTCCTGCTCAGCTACATGGGATCGTGTTCCCTCCGGTATAACCATATCCAGTGTCTCCCCTGCCACAGTCTTTCCAAAAAGCAAAAGAGAAACACTGGTTTCTCATAAAACTTGGCACAAGGGAGGCCTGCAAGTGTGACAGCAGCTGGGCACAGAGGAGAGCCCTTGGGACAAACCCTCATGGTTTAGGAGTCTGTTTCTACATTTATAAACCCAGAACACTGTGTTGCTAAATAAGTTAATATTGTTGGTATAACACATAAACACAAATGCCAACAGACAATGCTTCACTGTGTTGGGCTTTTTTAGAGGAAAAAACTCAGGAGTTTAAAATGGAAATGTAGCAAAGATTGTGATTAATGAGCTGAGCAATCCCTGCCACATTCTCTGTTTCCTGGGGCTGCTTTATGCTACAAACATTCAGACATTTGGTTTTAATTTCCCCAGGCAATTCCTGTTAACCCTGTTTCCTCCCTCCCCCCTTCCACCTGCTTAAAAATAAATCTCTAGCTAAATTAAATGGGCCAAATTAATCCCTAATGCAATTCCACCAACTCGGATAGTTAGACCAGCATGATGAGTCTTGTCCCCACATGATCAAGCAATCGTTTGTATTTGAAAACCTTAAAAAGCTCATTTACTGCTCTAAGAATCTTTATTTTGACAAGAATTTTGCTTCACAAAAGCATATAAACATTTAGATAGGATGAAAAGAGACGAGCCTAATCACTATTTTATGTATAAATATACTACAAAGTATAGGTGCATCTGCAGTTAGGTCTGCAGAGCAAGACTTCCCCTCTTTCCCTGCCTCTCCCAGGATACAGTTCAGCTCCTTTCAATAGGCCTTAGAAGAAAACAACTTCACAGCACTGAGAACAGACCTCAGGATTTGAGTGTTATTAAGAAAAAGCTATAGTGCACCACATGGAACAGCATCCTTGAGGGAAAAGCAGAGACCTGGGAAGATCAGATGCAGAATGTTGCTTCCCACTGCTGGTTTGAACACATCACGTGTTGCCCATGATCAGAAGGTAACTACAGGTGAAATGGGTCTATTTAGCTCTAATTATGGTAGAGTGAAATGAGATACGTTTATTACGCAGAGATTATGGGAGGCACTCTGTGCACAAGATTAGAATCCAGGTTAATTACTACCTTCACTGACTGCAAGTGATACCATGGCATAAACAAAGTCCTACTTAACATCCAGCTAGGTTAAATATAAATTCAACTTCCTTTTTTTTTCTCAATTAATCACTGATTAACTAAATCATCTGATTTCTTTCCTATAAAACCCAACCAAGATATTTTTTTATTTTGTTTTGACCCCAGAGAAAACAGGAGGTGTGGAAATGAACACCTTCCACACAAACATGTCTGTAAAACTCAGGAAATAACAAAATGTATGTTTGGGGTTTTGGCTTTGGTTTGGGTTGGTTGGTTTTTTCCCTTACTTAACATGCTAACAAAATCCAAGAGGTGATTGATTAATTCCAGGTTCCGGCTTCCAAAGCATGCTTTTTATTCCACTTCAACAAAAACTGAAACATTGACACTTGGATTTAGATAATATTGCCTTTTCCTACTCCTCTTCTTCATTAAATACAATAAATTTGTAACTGATTAACAAACCAAGATCTCTCCCTCAGTTACGTTAACAATTGCGTGAAAGCAACTGGAGCTGTGAATATATAAATATCTCGTAGCATTGATACTGATTTAACAGAAAGAGAACACTCAGTGCTGAAGCACTGAAAGAACAGGAGCAGATGGAGCAAGCAAGTAGTTAAGAAGAGGAGCTTGCAGTGAAATATGGCAGCAGTTCTGAAACAAGACAAATTAAAAATGTCAGTTGACCAAAATGCTTTTCTGTTTATGTTAAACTTGGGCACCTCAGTCAAGTAACCAAAGCAGTGGGTTGAGAAGAGAAATGGGTGCTCCAGCCCCAGGGTAACCATTCCACAGCCCTATGGAGCAGCTGGAGCAGCAGTGCCCAAGCTCCCCCCACATCCAGGGGCAGCACATTCCATGCACTGAGCCCGGAGCACTTCCCAGGCAGGGAGCTGGCAGGAAGGACACGCCCCACAATGCTTCTTTTGGGCTGTCCTTCTCAACCTGGGGTACCCTGAGGAGCAGGTCACCTTTCCTAAGCCTGATCTTGGCTACATACTCGCTATTTCAAGGAACTGATTTTAATCCACACTTTCAAGCTGCAGTTTGTAAACAGTCCTATTTTCTACATACCTGGGATCAAGGAGACTCCTCAGGAACTGGAAGAGCAAGAACTGGTCCTGGTATAACAGGAGGAGATAGAGTATTGTTATTTTAAATAATGTGCTGTAAAACAGTGATCTTTGAACTACATCCACCAGCTCCCAGCTGCTGCCTGCTGAAGGAGCTGCTTTAGGCATGTCTTGCACAAATATTCTGAGGATGTGTTTGCTGACAACAGCTCTGCTCCAGGACTCCAAGCCACACCAAACCCCAACTAAAAGCTGCCACCAGCAGCTCTGAGCTTATACATTTTTATGGCCAGAACTCTACAAACAGGCCAAAAAACTGAGACGTAGCAATTCCTATCAGTGAGTAGCTACAGCCTGTTTTTCTTCTGTTTCTGACACAGCAATAACTCACCATGACTCTTAGCAATCACTTGCTACAGGGATAACACCCCTACTGTACAGACGCCCCAAACTAATGGGGTTTGACACTTCACCTGCAGGTTTGAGATGACGCTCTCGATCTGCTCGCTGAAGTGAATGGCTGCCAGGTCAGCTGCTTTACCTGGGCTCAGCACCAGCAGCTCCTTTGGGGGGGAAACACAACCAAATTAATTCCTTTAGATTTCACAGGCTATATAATTATCCAGCATCATCAAGCCCATCTATGCTGTAACTGTACCTTTGTCTAGATGCAAGTGTAAGATACTAAACACCATTGCACAGAGAGATATACAAAAAATAGAAGGGTAGCTGGTAAAAAGGGATTTTTGAAAGTTGATGTTTTTGCTACACACAAGGCCTTGAAGAATACAAAACCCCTCACACTAAGAACCCATCTCAGTCCTAAGGAGAGGAAGTTATTCATCAAGTTTTCTGACAACTGCCTTTACGCCCTGCCAACAAGACATTCCCAGTGCCAACTGCAAGCCAAGGAAAGGGGAAAGAACCAACCCTTGGGTATTTCTCAGTCCAATGGAAACAGTGTTTAACTGGCTTGAACTGAACCAAACCAGAGGTTTAAAAGCTCTACAGTTTCCTGTAACTGTTCACCATAACTGATACCTATCCAGACATGAAAAAGCAATTTCTTTATTGTAATACAAGGAAACAAAAATCGTTTAGATGCCTGTGGCTTTGCTTTCTGTCAGGCTTGAGCTAAAAGGCTTCAATATCATGCAAGTTTACACAACCTGCAATGTGAGTTTTTGTTTCTAACCCTTCCAAATGTATCCACACTTCCAAATAAATGAGAAGTAACTGCTGCAAAACAATACTGTGCACCTGGTAACCCTTCCCAAAAGCCCCTTCTGAACCTAAAAACAAGAAAACATTTCTTTACTGAACAAAAACAGCTGTTACAGCAATAAAGAACAAAAATTTTCAGGAAAGTACATCTGGAAAAAAAACCAAACTGAGGAAGTTCCTTAGCAGTACACCTTGGCCTCCACAGCAACCACTGAATGCAGCCTATATCAGCAACAGACTGGGGTGAAGGGAAGGAAGGAAGAGCCTGACCATTCCACAAGCTCTTTAGGAAGAGTTGTCACAGATGGTGCCTTTGGTGAGGTTTCCAAAGGAAAACCTGCCTACTCCATAAGAAGCTCTGCAGTGTTTGACCCCACAGCTTTACTGCACAAGCTCAGCCCTTCACTACATCCTCAACTCCTTCACCCCACAAACCCAGGAAATCCAAAGCAACCAGGAGATCTCAAGCACAGCAGGGCAGAGGGACACAGAAAGGATGCAGGGGGACTGCCTTCATCTATCTCTCTCTCTGGCCAGCCCCTCCTGGGAGTCTCCAGGACTGCTGAAGGTAGGACTGCCAGGCTGGAGGAAGCTGGCCCAATCTCTCTGACTGGAATCAGTGCAACCTTCAGAGCCCATCCCCCAGGAAAATGTTTGGTGCTTGGGTTTCTATCCTCTCCCAGGTCTGAACAACCTGCCAGCATGGTACTGTTTAGACAGCCCTTGAGAGGACAGTACTGACACAAGGCATGTGGGTATGAGGGTAGAAAAGTATCACTACCGTGACTGAAGAGAACAGAGTCTATTTTTAAATATAAACATCAAGGAACAATGGCTGTGGGACAATGGGGAAAATGAAAACGTTTTGATCACAAATCCCACTCTCTGCCATACAATCACCAGGAAATCCTCTCCAGACACTGCTACTTTTGCCTGAAGAGGCTGGTTTACTGCACTCATACCTCAGCAAGTAACAGTTGTCCTAAGAGCTGAAATCACAGCTTCACCCCAGTAAAGTAAAGTATTATTTACTGTTCCAAGTCTTCTGAATATCTGAGAGCAGGATTAACACCATGGAAAAGGACAAAAGCCCACAGCAGCCACTAGGCTGCTAAACCATATGGTTTACCAATCCTGGGAAACAGAAGATGCCAAAAAGAATCAGGGAGCTGATCTTGGTGACAGCATCTAAGAAAGGTGACCCACAGAGCCCATCACCTGCCCAGCAGCTCTCTGGGGGACCAGGGATGCAGAAGAAGAAAGCAGACACAGAAAGCAGCACAGCAGACAGCAGCTTGCCCAACTTGGAACCCCAGTTGCTCTGATGAGGTTGCAGCGAGCCAGGCCTGCTCAGTCCCAGCACAATCATCCCCACCAGTCCCACAGCTCTGCCAGTGCCTCTGGAGAGAGGCTGTGAACTCAGTGAGCCACATGTCAGACAGCTGCATACACAGGGTTTCTTTGTGCATTGCCTTTTGAATCACTCTCCCTCTTGGTCCATTTTCTCATTAGTCATGCACTACTTGCAGATGCTGGTAGAAACTAAAAGTACTCTGGATGTGCCCATTAGCTTTTTGTCTGCCTCACAGGATACAGATTCTGTGGTTATTTTCTGCTAAGGAGTGCGGTCTGCAAGACTTGTTTTACAGACAGAATTATTTTCCTGGCTTATCTCCAGATCACCTAGCAGGGACTGACAGCACCTTATAGGAACTAGAAATATTATAGATTCCCCACATCTACTGACTGGACAATCATTTCAGACATCTTCATCCCCTGATGCTGACAGAAACTAAAGACATGGGAAAAATTATTAGCTGGAGAAGTCTAGCAGCAGCCTGTGTCTTACAGAGAAGCGATGGCCCCATCATCTCCCAGGTTAGTCTGGCCAGGGCACCAGGGCTGAATGCACTTATCAGTGTGAGGAATCAGGATGAGGAGTTGGATCCCACAGCCTGGGAGGTCAGTGATGTCCATACGCTGCCTTGCTGCTGCCTGCTTGGGAGATGGAACACTTGCTAATGGATCCCTCTCCTGCTCCAGAGCACTCACTCCCCATCATCCCTGAGAAGGCTCCATTATCCAAAGAGCAGCACTTGAAACCAGGAAGCCAACCCAAATCTGAAAGAGGCACTTACATTAATGTGTGAGAGCTCTGAGCTTACGTCAGAGCTGCCTCAACAGCCGTGACTCAGCACCGGACACTCGTGCACCCAGCAGATCCAAGAGCCATCAGCAGGAGCTGAGGGACCCTGGGTGCAGGATACACTGCACCTACCTCTATATGGTCCAAGGCTTTCTGCCACACCAGCTGCTTCTCCTCAGCACTGTAGCCAGGCATGGACAGGATGTTGTGGATGTAGTTGAAAACTTCTTCCTGTAAGGCACAAACCCATAAAAGCTGCGGTGTGCTCTGCAGCACCACTGACAGCACAGAGTTTCCAACAGCCTTGGGATGACCTCAGGGCTAGTCCTCTCCAAGCAGGTCAGGATGAGTTATCTGCAGGGAGGCTGTATGTCCATAAAGAGTTCCTGAAGAACTGCAAGGAGAAGAGAGCCAAGAGGAATCTGACGCTAATGTGTTAAGCACTGAGGTTAAAGAGAATTGTTCTTCCCCTACCAGAACTGTCTCCCTCTTGCCCACAGGGAAAAAGGACAGGACATCACTTGAGCTAGGCCCACAGGCAGAGAGAACACTCTGCCTCTGGTAGTTCACTCTGGTAGAACACTCAATCAACTCCTTTTCCAGGGACCTTTCCTGAGCTGCTCCCTGACACTGGCCTCTCCCTCAAGCTCTCCTGCACTGTCCCCAGCTCAGGTGCTCTCCTGTGTCATGGTTTTCAGCCACCTCACTATCACAACCTCCTCCTCTTACTCCTTCACCCACACAATGTTCAGCATTGTGGATTTACATGGACCTAGTGAGGTCACATTTGCCAGACTCTCATCCCACCTTCTGTTGGTGGTAGGGAAGGGAACACCTCAAACACTGGCAGGTATGCATGCCAAAGGTAACGGCAGAGAGATAGTAAGGACAGAGAGATTGTGTCCAAGGGAAGAAGTGTGGGGATCAATGGCAGAGAAAAAAAAAAGTACTGCAGTTAGCCACATCTGCAGTAAATCCCACCTTGCACTCAGGTTTGATGTACTAGCACTACATTTAAAAATAAAAGAAAATTCTGAAACGTCAAAAAAAAAAAATCAACTCCTTTTCACTAGACAAACACAAACAGCTTTGACTACAACTAAGAAACCTCATCTGTTAAGGGCCTTTTTAAGGTAATTATGCTAGAAGAGCAAGGCAGCTGTGCCCAGTCACTGTGGCCAGCAGGACAGGCTGCATGGCCACGAAGCAGAAAGGCCAGGAGCACCAGTTCCTCACCTTCCTCAGGGGATCCCGCAGGTAACAGCCGATGATTTTGTCGTAGCGAAGCTGCCGTTCGTACATGAACTCACAGATCTGATAGCTAAAAGGAAGGGAAACTTCCCATGTCAGGAAAACCACTCAGTTCAGCCAGCACAACAGACAGGCAGCATTTAGAAGTGTCTCACATTGGGGTTTTCAGCACACAGGCTGGGTGGCTCCAGAGTGGTGGAGTGCCATTTGTACCAGTCTCAGGCCAACCTGCCCATCAACCTCCCTCTTCTGGGAAATTATTACACAAAAGAGAAAAGTGGAGTTACTAAGGGGAGAGTCAAGGGACAGAGGACAACAATTCCTAATGAAATTAGGTCTCACAGGTTCTGCTGTCAGGGATGATCTTCATTATTTCCACAACACTCTGCTCTAAGCCAGGTCAATCCACCACACTAATTTGAAGAAATTCACTGAACATGACTCAACATGTGTTATGACACAGCTTCCTACCTTCATGTTTTAATAAACACCTTCAATATTCTGAGACTTTACATAAAATCAGATGCAACTGAGTCAAACCAAAGGAAGAGTTTGATAATTAATATTACACTATAGCTCTTTCAGCTCTGATGGAAGGGGCTGAGCTGGGGGGGGGCTAGCTGTCAAATTCTCTGAAGCAAGGAGAAAAAATGTGTTTATTGAATCTGAAAAATTTGATTGAGTTACTCCTTTTAGGATATACAGGAGAATAGGCATGGCACACCCCCACTGCTCTCCCTCTGGTCCTTTGTAGCATGGTGGATTCATTCATGTAACACCCAAACTCACAGCCTGGATGAAGATGCCCTCCCTGGCTGGCTCTGCTCTGGCATGACAGACTCCTCCTAGAATCATAGAGCATCTAAAGGAGATGCTGGTAATTTTCAGCCTTTCCAGACACTGTTTTTCTCTCTCCTACTCAATTCTAAAACGAGTACCATGGGGGTGGCTCCAGACCCCTTCCCGCTTTTAAATCCACCTGTGGGTCTCACCCCATCCAGGCATCTCCATCTGCCAGGGGTAGAGCATTCCAATATACAACTCTGAACACAGCCTGGGCTCTAGGATAGGGAATGTCAAAACTCATCAAATTCCACAGGGTTTCTCCTGAAGGGTTCCCACGGCTCTACTCCTTCTTAACAATGCTTTCTCTGAGAACACCCAGGAAAGAAAGTCTGGGGCTAAATGTGAACATCCAAAATGAAGTATAATGTGAATGCACAGGGAAAATAACCCCAAACACAGCTGCAAATAAGAAAAGTGGAGCCAAAAAAAAAGCTGTGGAAGAGATTTAAAGGCAGTTTTTACATATTGTGTCCAGTAACTCACAACTCAGCTTTCTCTGCCATTTGGATAAGGCGGCTCTCTTCAAACTGCACGATCCCCCCTGCCTGGAGCAGCTCTAAAAGGACCTGCAGAGATTGAATATCAGTTATTTACAGGGCAACAACAGCAGCTGAACAGCCACCGCCACTACAAGTACACTGCTCCTGCTCCATTAAACATGGTAAGAACACAGGGCTGACTTTACTGATCTGTTAATTGATTGTCCTTTAACTAGGAAGGTCATGAGCTTAGAAGAACTTTCCTGCCTCTGTTCTTGCTCCTGCAGGCCATGCTGGGGTGGCACCCTTCCTTCCTGCTATGCCCAGCACTGCCCAATATTCTCATGCCCATGTCTTTGGCATGTGACCCAAAGCCCAAATTCTGCTCCACAGCCTGGCCTTGCCTGGTGCCCCAAGGAACGTTCCCTGGAAGGCTCTTACCTGCTGCCTCTCGGAATGCCGGGAATCGTCATCTGGGCTGCACAGGAACTCCAGCACCTGTGCCAGGGGTAGAGGTTGGTGTGAGCCAGGCCTGGCTGGCACAGCTGGCAGCACAAACTGACCAGCACACCCTGAGCACCAGCACTGGCAACAGCAAACCACCACACAATGGGGCCATCTGAATGCACGTGGTCCGGGAACCAAACTGGGAATACTGGAATAGCAGAGAACTGCTGAAAGACTCCTGAGAGGGAAACACAGGGCTTTGCACCAGGATCTAGAACCAAACTTCAGGGAACTCAGGGAATATAGAAGAACTCAGGGAACCCCATGTTTCTGCTTCAGACTACACACCAAACAGCGGGCATCACAACACTGATCCTCTCTCCTGGACTGTGCCATCTCATCGGAAAAACAGGAAATTAGGTAATTCATAAAATTTCATATATGTGGAATGAAAGTGTTTAATTCAAATCTGTTTACCCTCCAGAGAGTTCTTCAGTCTTAAATTAGGACCAAGGACATATACATATTCTAATTCATTTTTATTAGTGCTCATACATCCCTCTTATCACCACAGTGCAACTGCTGTAGCCAGTGAAGCCTCCTCCTCAGTCCCAGGAATTTCTGGGACACCAAGTTGACTCATGCAAGCTTTGGACATGCATTGCTGCAAATGCCTTTTTCAAACAGCAGAGAAGGTAGTGGCCACCTGAACTAAAAATTACCAACTACATTTACGTGCTATATAAGTTCAGTAATGTAATTTTAGTTGACACCCCTTATCCCAGACTGGCTTGGGTTGGAAGGGACCTTAAAGCACATCCTGTTCCACTCCTCTGCCATGGGCAGGGACACTTTCCACTAGACCAGATGGCTCAGAGCTTCATCCAGACCAGCCTTGCACACTTTGTAGGATGCAATGCTGTTTGTCCCACACTTCCAGCCAAGCTGAAATAGTGTACTGTGCTTCCATGGTCTGTCCTACTCTGCCCCTGGGAAACCATAGCAACAGTCCAGCAAGATGTCACCTGGTCATAATGCCCCAGCACCTCCAGACCTGCTCTACACCACTGGCCACGCTTCCTGCAGTGGGGTATCCTGCTTGGAATGTCACACACACTCAGGAATACTTGCCTGGTCAAACAGTGTCCTGTTGACAAACAAGGTGTTGTTGGGCTTGGCAAGCTGCCGGGCAAGGAAGGTAAAGAGACAGCCAACCTGTGATGGGGTGAAGTCAGAATTCTCCACCATGACCTGAGAAATGTTGGAGAGAGAAGGGAAAAATAAACCCACAAGGGATTGATTCTGCAGCTGCCCTTGGGAAAGCAGCTGAGACAACAAGAAATTCCTGTGAGCCATCGTGCCTCCTCCTACCCCAGACACCTCCTGGACTTAGTCCATCCTAAATGTCAAACACAAATCCCCTTCCCCAGCATTCAGCTGTGTCACCTGAAGACACAGGCAGTGGATGTGTCCTTGCTAAAGCACTTCTGTCCCAAAGCTGAAGAGGCTTCACCCCTCTGCCATAAACTCAAGGGAAGAATTCTTGCATGTCTTTTTTTCAGGTGTGAAAAGGCTCCAAACCCACATTTATCTCTGCCTCTGTAGCCTGTGTTAATCATGGGACATGGAACAGCTTCTGAGCAGAGAAATGTTGTCACATTGTTAAAGTATAATTATTACAGGAGAAAACAACCCCAAACCCCTCATTTCAAGCCCCAGGCACTCACCACTTCAACTGTGGCACGCAAAGAACTATTCTAATAGCTAAGAAATGACTGCAGGTTTGGGGAAAAGCTTTTCTCACGTTATATTAGCATTAGTCTAACAATATTGTGGCTGTGCTGACTTGAAATTACAGAAAAAAAGGAGTATTTAAGAGTCACTACAAAAGGCATTGGAAACCCAAAAAGTGCTTTTCACCTGTCTGGCATATAAAACACAAGCCTGATACATCCTGACTTGGTGTCTTCTGCTTCAAAAAAATCCTAAACCCTAAGAGAAAGTGAAATGCTCCTGTTTGGAGAGTCCTCTGTAAGAGCAGTGTGTTTAAGTTGAGAGGACATCCATCACCTGGACAACTCTGTCAGCTAAGATCTAAGAACTGCTGTAGCAAAGCCTCACCACGGAGCAGCTCAGAGTTTATAACCTCATTCAGTAAGAGCTGGGGGAAGTCAATTGACTTCTTCAAGTGACCCAAAGTTCCAGACCCCCACAGGATGCTAATGGTTTTGTGACACAAGTGAGGCAGGCAGGCCAGACACATTAGAGAATCAAGCAGAGCTCTGCTTGAGACACCAGCTAATGTAATCATTCTTGTTCAGTTTTCATTTTCTGTCTAAAAAGGTTACTTCTTACAGGAGCCGCATCAGAACAGCACTACCTAACACCATTAAAAAAATTATTCACTGAAATATCTGGAGTGTTTTACTAATTTTAGCTTTGTTGTTCACAAACTGGGTCCTTGTCAGTCTGTGTGAAGGTGAATATACTGCACCCCTGGAAAAGATCAACTTCCCAGAGGCTGCAGGCCAGCCACATAGATGATACATTTGGCAAAGTTTTGACCAGGATTAGCAGAATGTCTATGTTCACCAAACTATTTGAAAATCACAGCTATTTCCTAGGTGTTTACTTTATTGCTAATGACAAATATAAATTGCAAGTTTCAAGAGTTTTTAACTTTTATCCAAAAGGACAGCAGATTCCAGACCAAAGGTCTGACACTTTTCATAACAGCACATTGTTTTCCTGAAGATGCAATGCTGAAGCCCTTCTCAAGCTGCCCTCCTGCTGGTGCCATGACAGCAACACATCCCCAGCAGCTCTGGAATATGGCTGCAGTGTGCCACCTCCTGCTAACAGCAGCTCAGGACACAAACCAGAGAGGCTGAGCCAGCACAGGGCTAAAATACCCCACAGAGGCACATCCTGCTCAGGCAGACTCACAAAACCCCTTACAGTGGCATTGTCTCAGCCCACTGCAGCAGCACTGCCACCCAAGTCACTCACAGTGCCCTTGTGTCATCTATCAGTGATGACAGGGACAGGGAAATGCTACTTATGGTATGTTTATACATAAACAGCTTCCAAGTGGAGTCACTCATGATTAATGGTGACAGCTCAGAGGGGAAAGCAAACGGCGCTTGGCAGCGAGAACTTTTAATGGGAACATCCATTGTTGGGAACATGGGCTGGGGATGACAAGTGATTTCCAGAGCACCAGGCTGATAACTGACATTCCTCTTCTCTCCTAAACTAAAGATAGGCCTGTCATCCTGGAAATGCTGCATCCCAAACATAGCATTTACAGGCACAGGCCGCAGGGATTCAGCAGAAAAGCAGTGGCACCCTGCCAAGCACAGAATACCTGAGACCTTTTTACGTGCTCAGAAGGAATCAGGGAGTAGATTCAATTAGAAGCAAATCAAAATAAGCTTAACAGTGCAGAGATGAGAATTTTGACAAAGTACCACCCAGGTGAAATCACAGGAAAGGAGACCTCTCTGTCAGCATATTTAACGTGCATGAATCATCACTTCTGAATGACCAACTGACAGCTTTGGCTGAGGTGAATCCATGCTCCTGCCCAGCACCTTCTCAGAGGTGTCAGCCAGGGCAGGACTGGAAAAACCTCCTCCAGATTACAGGCTGTACTGCAGAGCATTGCATACAATCACTCAGATACAAACACAGTTAATTTTTAGGCACACTCACTTTCAGAAGAATGTCCACAATTCTCTGTTGATACTCCACAGCTTGCTTATCATTCTTAAAGTCTTCAAAAGTCTGCAAGAGGCAAAACACTGACACCTTGAGCAAAATTCCTCAGAATAACAGCAAACACAAAGCAGCAGTCACATCACAAAACAGACAACACTGGTTTAAGTCCTTTTTCTGCATATCCCTAAACAGCAGGTTCCAAGATATAATTTGCTCTTTTGTAATTACCAAAATGGTTTTTACACATTCAAATAAAAGTAACAGGTCCAAATAGGAAATTCTAGAAATTTGGAAAGTAAGCAAGACAGATTTGTATGCAGGAGACAGAGATAAGTACTAAAACATTCTTTACAAATATATTATTCTTGTTTTACCTCTATTTTAAAGACAGCCTCTGTTGCCAGAACTTTCACTGTGTAATGTCATGTTCATCACTCTGTATTTAAGGCCACAAAGAACTGTGATTCTCTCTCATACCTTATAGAACAAGCACTAGAACTGTTCCTGCCCCAAGCAAGGAACTCCTGGCTTAGCTAAAGCAGGGATTTATTGACAGGAACCTCACTGACGATTGGAGAGCTGGCACTGCATTTTCCTCTCAAAAGCCAGGGTCTCTTACCAGAGCCAGCACATTGAGGAACTCGCGCGTGTCGAAGTGCAGCAGGGTGCGCACGTAGGGATACACCTCCTCATCCACAGAGCCCTCCGCTGAGTGCAGCCGGATCAGAAACTCAAACACCTGCAAGCAAGGACAGCAGATTTCCTACGGATTTCAGAGAACTGGGAGCACAAGGGTGTGGGAAAGCATCAATGTTATCTGCTTTGTATTTAAGCTTTAAAGCCCCTTTAGGAGTCCATCAGTTCTTATTTGAGTGGTTTTCTGTTGCTTGTCAGCCCCTCCTCAGACTCACCAACCAATTTAAGATCAATCAAAATTTAAGATCAAACAAAAATAAGGCTTACTTATACTTGCAGACAGAAGTGTGTGAAATTAGAAAACTCCCTCCTCTTCCTGGCAGCTTTCCTGGGAAACTGTGCAACTCCTCCTTATCCAGGGCACAGCTCCTCTCCTTGTCAGCAGATCACTTGGGAAGAGCCAGTCAATCTGCCCCCTCACTGTGAGGCACAAAACTTTTGGCACTGCAAGACTGACTGAGGTGCTTTTCAGCTCTCTCTTCACCACTGACTTTGCAGTTCATGAAATTTGAGGGCGTCTTCCAAAATAAACTCCCTTGACTGAGCCCCTGACAGAGGTGTCCAGACCATCCCAGGGAACCAGGAGGGCAGTGCCAGCTGCAGGTGTCTCACCCAGGCTCACAGCAGAGCTGGCTGCCAGCAGGAAGGGAGCAGGCAGCCCCAGGCTGGAGCAGCACTCGGGAATATGTGTCAGGTACACGCTGGGATCCCACGGACAACCAACAGGCCATGTGCTCTCCCAGCCACCCCCTGCAAGTGTCATGTTCCCTCATTTACTCCTGTTCTGAGTTAATTTTCTGTCAGCACAGTGGCAGTGAATCCAGCAGGAATTAGCAGCTTGCCTTTCAGATACACACCTTCCCTGCTGGCCTCCTTGATCTCAATCTGGCAGCTAGGAATGCTCAAGAAAACAAAACAAACCCACCAGACAAAAAGGTGTTACTTAAGCCCAGCTCCCAGAAACACCACTAGTAACCACAGTAGGGAGTGGCTGAAAGCTCTTCCCAGGGCTGCTGCTGCTGACTGGGCTCCTGCTTCCCCTCAGAGCCTGAGCAGAGGACAACACAACAACCTCAGGAGAGGGCAACAGCCAGTGCCTGGCCCAGCAAAGTGGAGTGGAGTGGAGTGGACTGGTCAGCACAGCTGCTGAGGAAAGGGGCTGCAGGAACCCAGAGCTACCTCATACATAGAGCTACAAGTTCTGCACCAGGAAACAAAATCCTAACACAGAAAAACCACAAACAAAAACCCACCCCATCCGGCTGTTCCATTGTACTGCAAAGAGGAAGTGCAAAAGAAAAAGCACTTACTCTCACTGGAACCCTGAAACTGAAGTGAAATGCTAAAAACACACAAAAAAATATTTGTTGTCAAACCAGCCAGAAACTCAGGAAGAAGTTTTGTGAGCACAAAAAGCGATGATCAGGAACATCCTCTGTTTCAAGAAATTGTCAGATTAGTCCAAAGGAGTCAAAAGCCTTCAAGAAACCTACAACCAAGAGCTACTTAGAGACATTTCTCCCCACTGTAAATCCCGTGTCACATGCATTTGAAAACAGGGAAGACCCCCCTGTATTTGACACGTTAAGTTTACAAAGAAGAAACAGCTACACGTTTCTGGTAACTCTGTGGTAAAGAACAAGGCAAAAAATCCAATCACTGAGAACTCTGTGTTCCCATACCCCAAATTACAATTGAAAGAAAAATATTACATGTAAATGTTCAGACTGCAACAATGGTTTGATTTCATCTGTTAAAAACCAATTTTGTAGTTACAGCGAGATATGCTTATATCACAAAGATACAGTTAACAGACTGATAATAGCTTTCCCTTGGAAATCCATGAAATAAGACATATACAGCTTCTTCTAAAAACCTCATATGGGAAAGCTGCCTTCCAAGAGGTTTCTCACCTGATTTTTCACCAAAGGTACCAGATCTTCAGGAATATCACCCAACGGATATGCACGGCCTGCCAAGCAGCAGCTACAGAAAAGGAGGAGAAAGGCATTTTAGTACACATGACATTAAAGATGAGAATTGTTCATTTTTTGACTTAATTTTCAGGACAATCTTAACACAAGGCAAACCAATTTATTTTGTAAATCATGAAAGCAAGAAGCATCCCAGGCAGCACTGCTGTTAATACACACTGAGCCACCACACTGCATGAATTTGCAGTCATTCCACAGCAGGAAAGTAATGGGAAAACTCAGTATCTCTCACAAAATTTTCAATTTTAGCTTCTGCATTACTCCAGCTTCCTAACTTCACAATCTTCCACAGATTCTGGAAAGAGGAATTCACTAANAAAGTAATGGGAAAACTCAGTATCTCTCTCACAAAATTTTCAATTTTAGCTTCTGCATTACTCCAGCTTCCTAACTTCACAATCTTCCACAGATTCTGGAAAGAGGAATTCACTAATGAATCCCTCCTGTGCAAGCTCCTGCCAATGACAGGGAACCCAGCAAGGAGCAGCTGAGCACAGCTATCCCAAAAGGCAGGGCAGAACATGGCCTGCTACAAAATTATGAGGCTACAGAGCCCTTGGTCAAGGAGCTCTGTGTCTCACACACAGCAAAACCAAAGTGTGAAATTAAAAATGTACATCAGCAGTAACTTGGGCTCTAAGCCTCCAACTTGATCCCTCCTATTCAAGCACACCATGTGCAACAGGAAGGGATTGTAAATTTAAGTGAGTTGCAGTGGGCACCACTGCTATTTTATACAATCTCTTAGAACCTGAAGGTCCCAATAAGGTTCTGCTACTACAGCACATTTAAAATCTGGTGCCACCACTAGGCAACACCTCACACTTTCTGAACAACCTTACCTTATATACACAAGCAGCTTGTTGCCCATCACCACCTGCTCATCTACAAAACAAAAATTATTCATCACCCTTTTTTCACAAGAGACAGAGATGCAGTTCTTCTCCCCCACACACAGAGTTTATCATACAGTTGAGCAGCTTTACACACAGTAAAATAGTACTAAACACTCTTCTGTTCTCCAAGACCCTTATATTGGGTATGTATTCTCTTTTTGCATCTCTTCGTTGGAAGTGACTAGGGATATTCAAAATAACAAGTATCAAAACCAGAAACCTTAAAAGGGAAAAAATTCTGTACCTGTGAGAGATTTTCCAGCATTCAGTGGAGGAGCAATGACTTTGAACAGCTTCTGTAACAAGAAAAAAGGCAGTGCTCAAGCAGGTGGAAAAGCTCAAAGCAAAGAACCTGTGTGGTTTTAAAACAGAGATCAGTGGGGTGTCTTCCCATAGAAACTCTTTATCACCATGTCTTCTAATTAAAAAGCACAGAGGACTCCAAGACGTGGCAAAAGATGCTCTTTACAGCTGATTTTATGAAAAAACAGCTTTCCTTCCCCATCAGCTCGAACCCTAAGCACAGGCCACACTAAAGCAAAGCAATGTTCAGCAGTCCCAAAGATCAGTCAGAGCATAACAACACCAGCCCCACATCCTGTTCCTGTACATCCTGTCACTAAATAAACCTTCTGCCCGTTCAGCAAGGTCACCAGAGCCTAGTTTGGGCATATAGAATGAGGACTTGTTTAAATACTTGCCTCTAGAAAGCAAAGTTATTTGTACTCATACAGCTATTGCTCAGTTTTCAGAAGTCCTTTTTAAAATTATGACCACCTGAAGAACCTCCTTCCTTAAAAAAATCAAATGAGATTACAGCTGCTAAAACTTTGGCAGGTGAAGATTTTCCCATTCCAATGGTCCCAGCTCTCTATTTCAGCTCTACTGAGAAAACACCAGCAGTGCTTCCATGGTGAAACATATTGTGGTTATAGAGCAATTGGCACATCTCCAGAATAACCAGCAGAATCAACAAGGCCTTCAGAGAGAGCCTTACAGTGAGTCCTGTGCTTCCTCCTGAGAGATCTCTTCCACATGCTCAGAACAAGGCCTGCCTCGAGCAAGGGCTGTTTCTGGCCTTTTGTATGAATTGTGTACATGCAGTCTCCTTAAACAATCATGTTTTTATTATCTTCTGCTACTTTTCCTTTTTATTTTATTAACATGACTATATTTCCTGCCCTAACTCCACAGAGGATTTCTGCCTCAGCAGGGAATTTGGTCTTCTAAAGCACAGTAGTTATAAATTACTTCTCCCCTCTACTGCATCCAGTTAAATAAACCACACATATCACAAAGTATTTCCTCCTTGAAATGGAAATGAGCAAGAACTCAGAATGCAGAGAATAAAATAAGGTTTTGGGTTTGAAATGCTGTTTCTCAGGAAGAATGTGTGCTGAACACCCCAGGAACCCCTCCTGCAGGAGCACCTCTCCTACCTCCATGGGACTGATGAAGTCGTTCATCCCGCTGTTGTAGACGTAGATCATGGCATCGTACAGGCGGTTTTCCCAGCACAGGAGAACCACCTGCAAGGTAGCAAAGCACAGGGCAGCTACACAGCTGCTCCTAACTCACAGTTTTCTCACTCCCCAGGCCCTGTCCTTGTACTTCCATCATCCAAGAGTACAACTTCAAGCAGAATAAGAATTTCCACTTTCAGAATCAGTCTCTGTGAAAACCCCAAACCCCCCCAAAGGAGTGTCCAACTTACTACTCACGCAGCAAGCATAGAATCTAACTGTCTAGATTCTAACATTCATATAAGGTTAAAGAATAAATTTTAAAAATCCAGGTCTTCAAAAACCTTGCTTGCAGTAGTTTGGTTGAATTCACTGCTAGTGAATCATAACATCAACTTTCCAAGCAGCTTCACCCTTGAAATGGAAAGCCATGCCATCAGAAAACAGGACTGCTGAGCACGAACAGCTCCCTGCTCCACTAACTGTTGTGCAAAGGCAAGTACCCAAGCTGACAAACAGAACTCCAGCTTTCTGTGCTCCTGCAGCCTTTGATGTCAGGTAAGGCACTCAAAATGGGAAAGCGCGATTGGGGAAGATCCTGAACCATTTTCCAACACATTCAGCTGCTGATGCATTAACCTATGCCAGGACAAAGTTGGGGAGCAAAACATAGCCACACTGTACAATTCCCAACTCACTGAATTTGATCCTAGTGACACAGGGAAACCCCACATGCCATGCTATGCTTAGAGGCACAAGATGGAGCTGCTGATTTATTCAGAGGAGCTCAATACAGTATGCAATACAACCACTCACCTGCTGTATGTCTAAACTGGTGATATCCATATGCACAATGCAGGCTTCCAAGTTTTCCAACCTGTTCTTGTCTTGGAAGTGAAGCAGCAAATCTTTCATCACTTGAGCTGTGATTCCCATTAGCTTATCACTCAAGATATATGGCTCCAAGCACTCCAGAAAGATCCCTTTGGCTACAGAGTTCTCACTCATCTTGTCATATATCTGGTTAAATAATAGATCCCTGGGAGGAAGGAGGAGTTTAGTTATCAAATAATTTTATTAAAATCTCTTTGCTTATCTACTTTCCAAGGGCTCCAAATTAAACTCCATTGTCTCTGTATTTCCCAGGGTCAGGAACTGAATGCCCTGTACAGCTCCTGTACTGGGGCAAGTTACACAGCATAAATCAACTATGGATGTTGCAGCAAAAAAAATGCTGTTAGAAGGGAAGCAATGAGGATGACAAGGAAATCTATCAAGGCAGGTCCTTGGTTCAAAGCAACTTTTCTTCCTCAACACATTGGTGCAAATTTAAGAGATGGTTTTGTGTGAGTACTGAGTTCCAGACTTTGGTACTGGTTTTTAGGCACTCCTCTGAACTGTGATGTGACATGTGCTATGGAATGACGTGATGCAATTCCTCTGCACCACGAGGTGTCACAGGAAACAGCACTGGGGGCTACCTGGGGTGCTGGGGTCTGCCCTGGGGGACAGGCCTGCATGCCCAGACTTACATGCGCTGCAGCAGGAGACAGTAATCCACGATGACAGGCACCACATCCTGGGGAACAAACACAACAAAGTTGTAGGGACTGACTGGCAAAAATCCTGCCAAGCAGCACATCCTGCAAAGCATGAAATGCAGCCTGGCCAACACAGAGCAGAAATAATGAGGTATCTGACTCAGCTGGTATCTGGCACAGTTACAGGTTTTCCATATGCGCCAGCATATGGAAAAAAGCTCTGCTGACACTCCTGCAGAGCACAGAGAGCACACGGGTTCTGCTCTGCCACCCACTATACCCAAGTCCTGATTTTGTGAGTGCACAACAGGTGAGAGTTGAGCTGAACCACAGCAAGGTTTTTTCAAAAATAGACAAGTAATGTTTACAGCAAAATAAAGTTAATTTAAAAAGCTAAGAGAATCTACAAGAGTCTTCTAGAGCACCATACCTGAAAGTGCTGCTCCATGACCTGGATTTTTCCTTGGTCAGGACATTTCTTCAGAGTCCGATCGGTGTAATGGAGAAGGATTTCAACCATCTGAATTACAATAAAAAAGTAAACTCATTCAAATCTATCCTGAGGCCTTGCTTGGTAGCACATTTCAGACTGGCTTGGGGGCTGGCAGCACCATAAACTCTGCTGTCCCATTTTGGGTATGAAGTGCTGTGGGCAGGAAGGAGCAGAGGGAAGAGGCTGCCAAGGGATAGTGGTGTGACAACGGCACAGAAGTGCCCAGAGGGATACTGAAGGCCTACACTAACTTTAACTGACCATGGGGCTGGGTAGCCAGCCCAACAGCCACTTTGCAGGCTGGTGAACACATCCTGAGACACAGAGCTCATCTGGGCCATGACTTTATCCAAAGCTTAAGTTAAAGTATATTACAGAGCAAAACACAGGTACTTGCAAATATAATAATGAGAACAGAGCATAGATAAATAATTACTGCAATAAGTGTGTACTTTAAACACACCCCTCCCAGAAGCAAGTTCCTGTAACAACTGAACTGGACCAGTTGAAGAGCTTGTTCCATGTCCACATAAACACAGAGCACAGTTTCCATCCTGAGAATCAACAAGTCACATACAGATGGACACGTGCCAAACAAAGGTCAGGGAACTCCAGAGTTACCTACACAAAAGGTTTCTCTTCAATGTGAGGGGACCAGAGCTCTCCAGGCCTGGATAATAACATCTCATTTTGGATTGCTAATGCTGCAGGTTTTATCCCACCTCGACCCAAATGGTATTTCCAAGTTTTTTCTAAAATTCTGCTCCCAGTTTTAGCAAGAGAGGAACATGTATATGTCCTAGAGTTATTTGGATTAACTCATGGAGGACAGAAGCAGCTCCTTTCAAGGACACAGCATCACACCTTTGCCCATGAAAAATCTAGCTGGGAATCGCTCAGGCACTCACTCTGTCAGCAATGACTGCTTTCCTCTTGCTTGTATCTCCAGTCAAGCCTAGAAAGAATGAGGGAGTGGGGTGAAAAATAAAGCTTTTGTCATCTAAGCTACCAACAGAAATAGAAAAACTCCACAGTTCAGACACTAACGCAACTACCCTTGAGATGCAGAGGTCAGGACATGTAAGTACACAATTCTGTGTTCTGCTTTTAGCCCCCTCTTCTTCCAAAAGGTTTGTTCTACTCAGCTGAAGACTGTTCCAGCATAGGAATGGCAAGAACAGTTCCAAGTGCTGTTTAACACTGACAGAACAATTAATGGAGAGCTGTCAAAGATTGTACATGAGGGTAATTGCTGGAGGAGGTCTTGATGCAAAGAAGCTGAATAAAGTGCACTAAAAGGGGAAAATATCATAAACGCCAACTCAAAAAGACAGTTTTTCATTATTCAAAGCATTACTATTTGCTTTATTGTGCTTTATCTATGCATTAAAACCAAACACGTCTTCATATACCAGCAATTTCACAGCAGGATCCTGTCCTGGGAACTTGCATCTCATCTGTCAAAGCCATCAGAAGTTATTTACTGTAAAATCAATGTGTCCAGTATAAATCTGACCACACAAGTGGCAGTTTCTGGCATAATTAACATACTTCCCAAGCAACCTCCTTTGTAGGAAACGTGGTGCCAAAAGCTAGCGTGATTCTCTCAGTTCCTTGTACAGTCAGGGAAGAGGACTGGATCACAGCACCTACTTGGCAGAGCTGACAGAGAATCACACTGAAAGATACCTACAGGTCATGCATGGCCTTCAGGAATATTTTAGCAGGTTGGATATGCAACATCTGGATCCACCTCCTTCATGGCAAAGTGACAACAGGATGAAGTCACACACAGATCAGACTTTCACTTGAAATCAGCAACTTGCTAAAGGGACTATGGTTAAAAAAAGACCCCAAAAAAATCAAACTACTCCATATAAAGGTTGCTTCTGCCAAACTCAAAGCAATCCATCCTATTTTCTCCAGTCCAATTCAATTCTGTTTTCTTCCCCTAAAAAGGTGCTTCCCGTTTGTGCAGATATTTAAAACCATCCCTAGAGGTTTCAGTTAAAAGCAAACAAGCCCAAACTTACCTACAACAGCCTTTGCTTTACCTTCATAAAAGGACCAAGCAAGAGCCAGGGCATCTGTGAGACGTTCTTGTTTCAGAAGGTGGTCAACTCTCTAAAATAACAAGGAATACTGGAACTCAGAACTCCAGAAAAGATGATTCCCTTCCCTTTAAGACCAGCATTTTCCAGTAGTGGGTAATCATTCCTGACAGCAAGGCAAAAAGACACCTCAGAAGCTCTCACCACACTGCAGTAAAGGACAGGATCTCTAAGAGATTCTCTCAAATGGACATTTTCTGCTGAACTAAGAGATGTCAGGCCCTAGAACATCAAGTCTCTATGGGGGATATCTTAAGTCAGATATTTGATGGATGGAGACCCCCAGCATTATTGACTGTCTGATAAACAAAGGATAAAAGTTTTCCATTCTCCATCCTCGCCTCATCACTTGGAGCACAACAACTTGGAGTGAACAACTCTGCCATGCTTTCTGCAAAGTGTGTACTCATCCTACCCCCTATTTTCTCCTGAACTCAAGGTCAGCAAGGACTGAAGTAGATCACAAGTCACAAGTACTTTCTGCTTTAAGGAACTATGAACACCCAAGGTCGAGCACTCTGGCCTTGGTATGATAGGTCAGCGTCAAAGAAGTGTTTGGGAGAAGAGAGATTCCAGGTCTCAGCCCAGCATCCTGTCCTGCAGCAAGAACTCTCAGCTTCACCCTAATCACCACACACTCAATTCAAACTCTTGTTTAAGGCCCCTATGATAAAGAGGCACAACTGCAACACAGCAGAAACCATACAGTAATTTAGAAAGGGGTTGTCTCAGAGCACAAATGGTGTTTGACTTCTGAATTCCAGGAAAATCTGTACCTGAAATCATGGATCAGAACAAGGCTCCTCATTATAGCTTACTAAACCAGATTCAGTGGTGAATGGCAGGAGACAAACTAGCAGAGAGAATCAGTCTTGGTAACTAGAAGCTAAACACAGTTCAACTGTTCACATCCTATTAAAGGTCCTGATAGAGTATCACATGAAGAGTTTATAACCACAGATGAGGACAACAGCCCTAAAGCAACCCAAGCAAGAGGAAAAATGGTGAAGGTCACTGCCTAAAGGAGAAATACGAGATTGCAAAGAAATGGCTACCAGATCTCCTTGGGATTCAGACTAGAAACTGATTCTTGATTCATTGAAGCCTTCTACATATAGGCATAAGCTGAATTTACTAGTAAAGTCTGCTGATGACCAAGTGGCAGCATGTGAGGTGAGACAGAAGAACAGAAAGATATGAGAAATGTGCCCTTGAAGCTGACAACAGAAGAATGATGCTACCCAACAGTACAATCAACTTCCAGCAGAAATCAGTTTGGCTACCGGATACCAGTGAATCTCCAGAGTGCTCAAGTCACAGACACTATCTAGCCAAAGGAACAAAGAAATGAGATCCAGGGATGCATGAGAAATGATATATTCAGCAGAGACTGTGAAAAAGGGGTGACACTGTGGTGTGGCACTTCTAAGACCTTATCCAGAGCAATATGTGGCAAACTGTTTGCCTGTGCCCAAAAACCTGAGCACACAAGACACACAGAGAATAGGGACTACAAATAAAGAAAGGAATGGGAAAGTAATCTCACAAGACAGAGGTGAAAGAGTTCTGGTTAGCCTTGCAAAACAAAGCCTGAGAGAGAACATGCACACACTGAATAAACATATGGCAAAGTGCTGATGCAGAAAGGAAAATAGCTGTTTGATTCAAGTGAAAAGTACAACACAGGAAGATCCAAACAGATCACTAAGAACTTCAGTGTGGGCATTGTTGGGGTTTCAGCTGTCAGAGAAATGATGTTCCAAAAAAAAAAAAAAATCTTCAACCAACAAGGACCTAAAATCCTATGAACTTTTAGGTAGTCTTTGATGGATTTTATGATGCAGCTCCTTCAGTAGCTGGAGACAAACTCCAGTGAAGCAGGATGCTTGTGTGGCAGACAGAAGGCTTGTATCACACACTCTTCCTAAGTCATGCATTGCACTAACAAAAGCTGACACAGAGCAAGGCATGATGCCTTGTTTGGGATAACAGGGTCTCCATTCAGCCTGGAAATTTATGCAAGCAGGAGTCTCAGTGTCCCATGAAAATCAGTGTACCCACAGCACTGGCTCTGTGTAGCAATCAGGAATTCTGAACACAGTGCCCAGGAAATGCTTCACAAATGCTCCCTCCCTCCTTCAAGCTAGATTTAAGCAATTCACGCCTAAGCTGTACAGTCTTCCTCTCAACATACCTCTCTCCAGCTTCTCAATGTCATGACATGAACAGACTAGGGAAGAAAAAAAAAGAAATTGAAAGTTATTTACTGGCAGTTGCTCATTCAGCCTGTAGTACCCCACAGACACACCACAGCACGCCAGTACAGATGACTAAATAAAGCAACCCTCAAGCAGTATAAATGGGAGCCCAGTTTTAGCTGCTGTCTTTTCTTCTGTTTATTCCCTAGCACATTTATAACAGAGAGAGAAGCTTAGGACAGAAAAGATGTCAGTAAAGTAAGGCTAAGTTTACCCTGGAGCAGAATGAACCAGGATATTGTGAAACTGTGACAATGTCTTACTCAGCCCATACCCTGGCTAAAACCAAATTATTGCACATTTCCTTCATCCCACAACCTAAGTGCACGACGAACCTTTTCCCAATACACATCTCCACAGAATACAAATTGCCCTTTTCTAGAAGGGCTACGATCAACAGTGAATGCCTTGTATTTTTATTGCTAAATTCCCCCAACTTACCTTAGTTCCAAGGTAAAAGACCTGACCACCACAGCTGCTGATGGACTGGTAACAAGCTTTCTCTCCAACCAGTGCCTACAGGGAGGAAAAATCACATGCAACTAAAACTGCATTTTGTTTTTTTAAAGTTTCCCAAGCAACATAAATACACTTCAAAGATCCTTTGTAATGAAGAAATCAAAATAATGCTGGAAAAAGAACATCACAGATTGCTGGGCAGTAGTAAGTCAAAGAGCTCTGCTGTCACTCCTTCCTGCTTGTGAACTCAGCTTCAAGGGCTGCTGAGCTCTGGCTACCCAAAGACACGATGAAGTAGGACTTGGTCTCTACCCTCAGGTGCCAAAAGGTTATGGGGGCCCTTTCCTTGCCACCTGCTTCTTCACATATCTTCCTCAAGAGCAAATGTGTAGGGCACACAGATGGGAAGACAATCATTGAAGTGAGAGTTGCTACAAGAGCAGTTTGACTGCCAGTAACCAGTGCTACAGTTTGTGGTGTACTAAGTAAAAAATCCTCTTGAAGAATAAAGCACATCAGCTTTCATCCTAGACAGAGCATTCCAAAACTTGGATGAGCAGTTCCTACAACCTTCAATGCACAAAGGAAACATGAGCTGTCTGTTAGCTGCCCACATCACCATGTCTGACTTCTGAGATGCTCCCAAAAAGCTTTTTCCCTCCAGGCTTCCACCTAGGGCCTATGTTAAACACAGCTGCAATCACAAACAGGCCACCAGTGCCTACCAAAGCCTCGCTGACATTGCCCCCCGTGGCCAGAGACTTGAAGTGGCTGCTGTTGTAGACCAGCTGAACCTCGGAGATCTCGATGGTCTCCAGCTCCTCCTGAGTCTGACGGTCTATGACGTGCAGCTTCTCCACACTGTCCAGCAGCACCGCTGTCCGTGAGTTGATCCACTGCAAAAGCACCAAGTTCCACACTGCAGCAACGCATTCTCCATCAGAGCCAAGCAAACAGGCTCTGCCCATACCCCTGAGTACCCCTACTGGGAATTCTGGGAGAGCCAGTAGCTTTCTTACTATACACAGCCATTTCACAACTACACACAGGCATAACTTCAAAGACAGAGATAAGGAGGGTCCTTCTGGACAGAAATTACACGGAATCTTCACAAAAAACTGGTGGAGACAAATGGCAATCCACCAGAGCTCTTGGCCTCTTGGCACACTTTCTATCCAGAGGTGTCACAGCCAAGACAACTACATCACCTGTTCACAGGTGGCTACCACACTGTGCTGGTTTTCTAGAGTCCCAAGTATAAGGACATTTTCAGATAGTTATCACCAGATAAACACAGCCAAGAGCACAGAACTAAGGGCTACTGAGATACATTTACAAGAAAACTAGTGCAAAAAAAATTTAACCATTCTGTTGTACTAAGACTTACAGTAAAGTTGATGAGATCATAGTGCAGATGAAGCTGCCTCTGCTTCGTGACATGTATTGCACCACTATCATCCCTCTTGACCTAAAAGAGAAATTGGACAAGGCTGACTCAAAGACTTCCTTCAGTTCAGCCTCTTAGTTACCACAGAGGACCACACTGACTCCAGGAAACTTGAGCTACCCCTGGATAAGCATCTCAGCAAGACAAGTCTAAACAAGCACCCTTTTCCTTCTCCTCATTTTACCAGGAGAGATGAGAGAGGAGAAAAAGAATTCAATCCAGACAACACGTCTGGGTGCTTAAACAAAGCTTAAGGTCCAATATGACAGTAGAGGTGGGAAACAAACTTAGCATTCCAAAGCCAAAATGCCAGATTTTCAGAAGCCTAGGTAGGTATTGCTCTCATACTGAAATCAGCAGAAAATTGTCTCTGAACAACCAAATCTGCACGTGTAACTGCTGCACACCTAAACAGCAAGAGCACCATGCCCTCAAGTTACACACCACCAGGACTGAAAGCTCTTCTCTTAGTGTTTTATAGAATTTTTTTCCAGACTCGTGTTTTAAAGCAAAAACTAAGATGGTGTCTCAAATTCACGTGCTCTCCCTGAAAACAATCCACACACCTATTCCTCCAGTAGAAACACACTGCAAATCAATACTTCTGGAACAGATAAATCTCATGCCTCCAGGCAAAGGCACCACTGCAGCTGAAGAGCAGTGACCACCAGGCTGGTTTTCTCAAGCCAGTGGGAAGCTGCAGCTGTTCCCAGCATGCTCAGCTATCACACTGTCACTGAGATAGAGGCTCAATCCCTGAATTTGTGGATGAGATGTGACCACCTGAAAGCAGCAGAGAACAGCCCAGGCTCACCAGAAGGAAGTACACGACATCTCCTCGACAGAAGGCAAGCATGGGGTTCACCGAGTTCTGCACAGCCACAAAGTGCCACGCCAGCAGAGGGACACTCGAAGGGTCCATCTGTCACACAAAAAGCACAGCCAGTGATTAGGGCACACCAGGCAGACCCTCAGCTCCAGGACACGTGGCTCAACAGCTGCTTCTCACTTCTGACTGTGCCTGGTACACACAGAGGCTGCAAAGCAAATTCCTGGCAGCAGTTTGTGCTCTTTGGTGCAGCCACACGTTTGGGAGCAGTGTGTGCCCTCGGCAAAGTGGGCACCCAGACAGAACACCGCGGTGTCCGAGCTGCTCAGGGTAAATCCAATCCCACATGGATACATGGCATGGATTACAACAAGCTGCAGCTTGATATTCCCCTTGTCTCCATTCTCCCATCATTACCAATCCCCACATCTGCCCCCAGCTGCTTTTCCAAGAGGAATTATGCCATTGACCAGTGAAAGTGAATAATCAAGAGTTTAGAAGACTGTTTAACGCTTGAATTCCTCTTGGCTCCTGTCCCTGTAACAAAGGGGCCGGTTGTATGGTTCTAATACAAAACAGTGACCCCAGTCCAAGGTGATTGTAGCCATAATCTGGTCAACACCCCACCTGTGGGAGCCTCCAGACTGCAGCAGGAAAGACAAGAAGCTGAGAGACTTCCTCCTGCTTATTTGAGAAAATCAGCATCTTCACAGAAGTACAGCTGGAAGCAGCCTTCTCACCTCCTCTCTGCCACAATCTCCACACATCAGAGCCACAGATTATCACTGCAATTCCACTGTGCTGTGGAAGGCAGTGGTACCAAACACCTGTTCCTGATGTCATCTCTTTCCCACCAAAAAAATATTTGTACCCATAACCCAAGAAGCCCCTATTTGGCTTTATTACTCACACGGCCATAGGGAAAGGTCATCCACACTTTCAGAGATGGCTTCAGGCCAATAACCAGGATCTTCAAGGAAAGCAAGAAGGCAAAATAAAATGTCTGAGTATACAGCAGAGAACTTGTCCTTTGTGATCTCTCACATCAAGCCTCCTGCAAGCAGCAAGTTACCTTAGTGAGGGAGGCCATGGCCAGCAGCGAATACTGGGTGATAGGATGGTCTCTCAAATCAACCTTTGCATGTAATGGCTCAATACAGCAAACTTCTCCCTTGGAGCCACTGAAGAGACACCGAGACTCGCACGTCCTCACTCCCATAACTCTCCTGTAAAGACCAGAGATCAGCTTGGTGGCAGCTCAACAATCTCAGGAGCGATCCTTCATAAACACTCCTCCTAAAAAGTCCCTTGCACAGCTCCAGGGATCTCTTCTGACGTGTCACTGGAGGCAATCCCATACAGCTGCTCAGAAACAGACAAGAATTCCTTAAGATCTTATTTGACAATAAGGTTTGGGAAATTCCTGGACTTAATCAGATTGACTGTCAATCCTTCCTCCTTGTCCTTCCTCCTCTTGAAGGGGCCAAGAGTAAAACAAGCAGTTACTGCAGGACAGCTCTCACTAATGTGCCAAGGGAAAAAGAGAGGCAGCACTTTCGTGACAGCTACCAAGAGTCCACAAGGAGTGCCACACTCTGGACAGTATGGTGACACCTTCACAACTAAGGCTATTCTCTGGCTTTTGCACTGCCACACAGCATCTTGCTTCAGATGAAAAATCACACTGCAGCCCTAAATTACACCTTCAACATTCAGGCAGTAGCTTTACTGGTTTCAATGTTTTTGGTTTTTTTTCTCTCAAAGTTTTAGAAAGGATGACCCACAATTGGTCTCTTGTACTTTCTCTGGGTAGACTTATTGTCTTACTTAAATGACAGTTCAAACACGGAGCCTCCGCTGTCATTGCAAATTGCAAGTGTCGGATCATCTGTAAACTGAGCAGAAAACAATATTAAAATGGCCCTAAGAAATAAAGTACATAAAAATGGATATAAAAATACATGCCATGGCATTACTAACAACACACAGTGTACAAGCAGTGCACCTACAGAACGACACCTTTAACATACTGAGTTGAGACAATTACTGGGGTTTTTTATGACGTGCAAGAAAAGCAAGGTTTATGTTTCACCTTCATTTCCCCAGCAAGCCCTGTTGCCAGATTTTGGTACTAAAGCCCCACTACTTTATGCTGCAGCTCAGAACTACTGCACACCAAAACCTGAGCTGCTTCTAGAAGGGCTCTCAGCCTCAAGCCCATGGACTGGGGCCAGAGCTGGTCGATGGGCTGCAGTTATAGACAGACCCAAATCAGAAACATCCAGAACATCTAATGATACCAAATAATCCAGACAACAAAGGATCACAGTCTCAGCTGGAGATGCTTCTGGAGGTGTTTGCAATCCACAATCTGTAAGCCCACAAACATCTGAGGCCATGCAAAACAAAGCCAGGCACAAACTCAGATATGATTTTCTGTGTATGACAATAACACTATGCTGAATAAGAAGCCATAGATGATTTCTCTTTCAACCTAAAACATTCCCAACAAGCTATTTGAAAAACTGCTTACAGAAGCTACTTTCTACAGTTCAGATTCTTTTAAGTTGAAAGTTTGCAAGTCATGTATTCAGGTCAAAACACTGCAAGTTTTAGAGAAATGTGTTCTAACAACTAGTTCTTTATACGTTTTGGCATCAGAGAGAGGAGTTATAACAGACAACAACTGTTGTTTGCTACAGGCCAACTCACAGCCAAAACTATTATGTCAGTATACTCAGTCTCATTTTAAAATAGAATCTCTGCTCATTTTTCTCATCTCTGGATACCACTGCCATAGGCAGCTGCTCTCATCTAAAATCTAAAAGTACTGCATAAGGAAAGTCACCACATCTGACTGAACAAAACTGGGATAAAAGTAGTACATTTAGTGTTTATTACCTTGATGTGCAAAATGGCTGTTCCTGGAGGGTGGGCATCTGTTATTGATCGCAGCAGCTTCCCACTGGCCAGATCCCACATGGTGATCTGCAAGCAGATTGTGCTCAGTACACATTCTCTGTCAAGGGGTTCTCTCCATCACCTCCTGCATTACAGTACAACAACAAATTCCTATACTGACATGATCACCCTGGGTTAGTAGGGGTTTTATATCAAAGAAGAGTGACCTGACATCTGCTCCTGTCCTGTTTCTCCAAGCAGTTCACTTGTCTGCTTAGAGGTGACACCATGTGTTATCTCAACTCTGAATCACGTCCTTTTCACCAGCTCTCCCCACCTGGCCAATCTCCCTCAGCTCACAGCCATCTGCCTGCTAAGAACATTAAAGAGTGTAAGATAACTTTGTTACCATCCAACAAGTCCAATGCATTTCTCTCTCACAGAACCAGTGAACAGGTGAAAAATCTCTGCTAACACTCCTGAGCAAAACTCAAGCATCTCATTGGCTACCATGAACCTTGTCCCTCCTCTCCTCCTGAGTTTGCTCAGCGTGACAAGGTATGTAGGAGGACAGACCTCAGCTTGTACTTAATATTAAATTCAAGCAATTTCTCAGCTAAGAAGCAGGAAGTCCCAAACTGCTCACTGCATAACTGCCCAGAAGAGATGAGATTACAATCTGAATAAGGGAAACAGTACTTCATGTGATTCTATAAATCATCTATCAATGCTTCTAGACCATATGTTTCAGAGTTGTTGATTCAAAATGTTTTATCTGAGTATCATTTAGAACTGGCTGCTGTCCTGCATAGATTAAGTATTTCCACATGGCCTGCAGCAGGCTGTCATGTAGTCCTACCATAGGCACAGAGGTGTGTTTTATCTACTATGAAGGTGAAAGCCAAAGGAGCAAGGGGAAATGATAGCAACAAGACAAAGTAGCCTTCTCGGTACTCCTTTAAATATTACCAAGGTAATGTCTACCTATTTTGGTTTAGTCTTGTTACTTTGGTTCAGGAACTGCTTTCTCTCCTTTGGTTCTGAGAAGGGCATAAAACTACAACAGACTCAAACCCTTTTCCCTACATTCAAAAGCTATGCTACTTCTATCATACAAGTAAGGTATTAACAAAAATTAATTTTGGGGTTACGTATGAGTTTCAAGAATTTCAAGTCATCACTACAGCAAAAAACATCTTTAATTACCATGCACAGACCTCATAGAGTGACCTAGAAAGACTAAACTGCTTGTCCCAGCGATCTATTTCGGTTTAAGAGGAATTATGTCACAATTAACTGAACCCTTTTGCTGTATTCTGTATTACTCCCCTCCTCCACAGAAACCTGATTCAGCAGGAACTGCCTGCCCCAGGAAGCTCTGGGCACATCACACCCTATGTGCTGCTTCTTAGCACTGAACCAGCCAACACACAGCTACAGACTGAGAGGGCTTGGTGCTGCTGGCACCTCCAGGTAAACTCTCAGGACAGAGCACTGGAGCAGCTCATCCTTTGGGAATTACCTGTCCTTTTGCAAAGCCACAGAGCAGCCTGGAACAGTCATTGTTGATGCTGAGAGCAGAGATGGCCCCGTACTGAGCCCCAACCGCAGTGCTGCCCAGACACAGCCGGAGAGCCTGGTTCTGATCTGGAGCAGAACAATTGGTAAAACATTTAAGGAAGAACAATGATTAAAACTGACATTGTGAAATTATTTACACATACAATTCACTGGTGTATATTAACAATTCATAGATTTACAGTTAAGTTCTTTTAAAAAGGGGCTTACAAGATGAGAGCTCATGTTAGAACAGAAAGAGTGGGACACTGTCTTGCAGGGAAATGCAAAATTTCTTTTTACAAGTACAAACCAGGGACAGGAAATATGGAGGTTACATACTGAAAAAGAAACTACTAGAAAAATCAAAGCAGTATGTAGCTTTCCTTTTACTATTCTGCAACAGTGCTTAAGTTGTAGCAATAAAGATGACAAAATTAATTCTACCTTCCGAGCCTTGTACTTCTGCATTTGAACATCAACTACTAAACCCCAACAGAGGCTTTTGGTAAGTGCAATTTTACATCATAATTTTATTCTTATTTTGTAATTGGACTCCTTGGTTTTGGTGCTAAAGGCCAAAGGCTGGAAGGAAAAGGCATTTTTGTCTCCAAGCTGCACACTTAAAACACCCAATGAGTTCTGGTGCACACAGCTCTTACTCTATAAAGGAACTCCCACCTTGAGCCACAGGCTGCTGCAAAGGAGGTGCCACTGCTCACAGAGCCTCCACAGGGACTGCAGTGCTGCAGGGCACACCATAAACCACGAGGACCTGTCTGTGCCAAGTTCTTGGAGGCTCCCACCATGAGAGACTCATAAGTGCTTTACAAGATGCTGCCCTGCATGAGTTTGGATGAGAACCCTATGCCTGTCTTTTGTGCACTGCTCTCAAAAGCTAAGAAAAATGTTCTGGAGCTGTTTTTTCCACTTGTCTCTGCTTTTGTCCTGTTTTTGAGTGAAGGAGTGGGAAAAGATGCTTTCTGAGAACATTTCTTGCCCAAAGTGATGCATTTATCAGTCTGTTCAGACAGATGAGTGGGAGTCATCTTTCAAATCCCACCTGTATGAAGAGGCATGAGTGGAGTTCAGAAATAAACACCAGCAAGAACAACAGCTGAACTCCTGGATTACTCTAAAGCACTGCTCAGGGTAAGGAGAAAACATTCTTGGCCATGCTACTAGGAGACATCTTGACACCACTGTGAGAGGGGTGTTCACAACATAGAGCAGAACAGGTCAAGGAAAAAGATTTCACGAAAGATTTCCATGGAAGTTCAGAGAAAACAGAGCTACAGCTGGAAAGCAAGTTTCACAGAGAGATATTCTCCAAATGGTGTCAAGATCCAAAGAAATGATGCCTGTTCCAGAGGCCTGGAAATGCAGATAATTTACAAAAATATCACCTGCTAACCATAAAAATCTGTTTGAAAATAGGGGAATACTGCAGCTCCTCATATTAAAGATGAATGACTTCTTCATTCATGGAAGTACCTTCCACTTCAGCCTAAGCTTTTCAGTGACTCAATCAATAACCTGTTTCCTCTCAGGCATGAAAAAGGAGAATCTTCCACAGCTTTCTTTGAAAAGGTTTTACATCTTTATACACATCCCCACAGGAACCGTCAAAAGCCATTTTCCTTTTCTCTCACCTGCAATGTCAATTCAAAACACACAAGACCCCTATGGTATTCCAAAATTAAGTGATTTGTATGACCAATCCAGTACTTGTTCTTGTTTCCAGACAGTCAAAAGATGACACACAATAAGAGCCATTAGATAAGATTAAAAAAATGGATGGATGAAATATAATAATATAATATGGATGAAATTGCTTCCAAGGCAAAGCAAGATCAGAAAATCAATGAGCTTCTACTAATAAGTTGGCAAAATAATAAAAATAGACAAAAGCAAAAGACTACAAATGCTGATCTGATGATTTTCCAGACGTGTATTATCAGCTCGCAAGTAAGGCACATTTAGGATTAAACACAAATGCTTAAAACAAAGGTAGCTATCATCAAAAGAAGTTTTTAATTTTTCAATTTACATAAGGCAATTCTTCATCTGAAAATTTTCTGGCAGTAACTGTGTTGCTCTCAGAGTCTGAAGTCAAAATGAGATGGTGCTTAAATACAATTCTGCACATACAGAATAAAGACAAGTTTATGGATGTGAAAGAAGTATTTTTCCAAATGTTTTCCAAAGAAATGAGCATAGCACTGCAGAAGTTGACACTGCTTGGATCATCAGATTTTCATCAAGATCTTCTCCTTATGCCCTGATTTTCCTGAGTTTGAAAGGCCTGCTGGATTTTCTGCAGAATTACTGATAAACTGCTAATTTTATAAGCACACTGCCAGGAAATGCTCTGGTGATCTCATGGAAGAGCCTTGTCCTGCCCTGAAACAACACCTTTACAAACAGCTACAGACCTGCTGCCCTAGGACCTCATGAAAAGTACTTTTACCTGCTCCTCTGCTGTCTCTGTCTGGAGAATTTGGGAGTGTGCAGTGCACATGCACCCACTAAGGAATTCCCAGCAGCATCATCCCCCAAGTGGTTCCTACACTGCTGAGCTGCCCCTGGAATCCTGGCACAGACAACATGCAGCCTGGGCAGCACAGGGGCTGGTCATGCAGGAACATGCACACAGTAGTGGTACCGTACCTTTGCCTTTCAGTCCACACAGAAAGGGCCAAAAGAGAAGAGAAAAAGCCAGAAATCAATATAAATAGGAAGGAGTGAAGCAATGAACAGCACACATGCGACAATCTCCAAAGAGAGAGAAACTTCAGATTTGCTGAGTGTTTCCTTTGGTCAAAGTTCCCCCTTCTGATTTATTCAAGAAATGATGCTGTGATGGTTAGTGTTCTAAAACCAGCCAGTTTAAAAAGTGAGTTTATAAATTTGAACTTCATTGCATTGAAGATCAAAAAAATAGAAATTTGAGAGGAAATAAAACTGGAAGTTCACTGTAATACAACTGGTAAAACTATTTTTACTATTTAGTTACCACCAGTCACTAAATCAACTCCCTATTAATTTAAAAAAAAAAGACCCCCAAAATCTACTTTAAATGCCATCATATACCACAAAAAAGACTCAGGACACTCACCATAAGGTTTACAACCAAGAGAGAAAATAAATAGATGTACCACTCTAATCAAAACAAAGTTTAACTATACAGAATTCCCTCCTACCACCTCTTCTGCAACACTTCCAGGATGTCAGACTTGGCATCTAATCCAACACTAATCCAGAAGGAAAGTTTGCTTTTCAATATTACACACACAGCCTGAGAACTGTCCTGTGATAATGTTTCAGGGGTCAAACAGAAGCATTCAAAAAAGCAGAATGAAAGTTTCCCAAGTCTTCTATAATAAGAACAGAGCAGACAAGTCATGAGTATAGGTGGACTTAAAAGGAGAGACAAATTAGATGAAATCAAATATATGAAAGAAAAAATAAAGCTAAAAAATTGTGTTAGTGACAACAATTCAGAGAAATTTGTCCAACTAGAAAATGGGCCATTTTTGTATGCAAAAAAGATGTTATGTTCCCATTGTACAGTATAAACCTTGCACACACCTCACAAACCTTCAGGGAGTAAGTCTAACTCAAATTTACATATCTAATAACAAAAAAAGTACAGCTATTGACTGGTCTACAGAAAATTAGTCTTGGTTTCAATTTCAGAATAAACCCAAGCCAGATCTTCAATCCTCTCTTGGCACATAAAGCCTTCTAGAGCTCTATCCTGCCAGGATTTCTCTCTCTTTAGATAGATCTGAGAGCACTGGGGTCATTGCCCAAGTTTTAGTTACAGAACTGAAGGAATTCAGCCGAGAATATGTGTCCAGAAAGCATCCTGAAACAAAACTGGACACTGTACTTCCCTTCCTCAACACTTTTAAATTATAGCATAGACTCATGGAGTAACTTCAGCTGTAAGGGTGCTGTGCATGGAGGTCTCTGGCTCAGTCCTGCTGCTCCAAGCAAGGTCAAAGAGACCAGCCAGCTCAGAGTCTTGCTGAATTCTGAATATCCCCAAGCAAAGAGACTGCATAACCTGTCTTAACTCTCATCTAATGCATCAACACCTTCAGCATGAAAATTTCATCAGAGCTCCCCTCAGTGCAGCTTGGGGCACTGCCCCTTACCCAGCACCATGGACCTTTGGGAGGGATCTGAGGCTCTCTTCAATCCACCTTTCCTTCAGGGAGCAGAATAGTTTAATTGAACAGTTTAATGTCTATATATCTTGCACTGCCACAGTTTTTCCCATTGCTCTAGAGTACCCTGTCCCCTGTAACTTCTGGTCTCCAAGAATTTCAACCCATCTCAATAAACACACTGAAATTTCTAAACTGGATAAGAATTGGGTGCTGCATAAACAAAGGGCAAAAACCTGAATATGACTGGGAACAGTTCAAGAGCTGTTCTGGCCCAGTTGGTAAGCTGGGCAAACAGAAGCACAAGCTCAGAAAACCTTGTAAGAAAGTTTGGTGATAAGAGGAAGAAGAGAAGGACAGAATGAAGTGACCCAGAATGAAGGGCCTGCCTGGTGCAGGGGAAGGCAGGGAAGGAGACACCCATGGCACAGGTCTGCAGGCAGCCAGGGGTCAGAAGCCCCACTTCCCAGGGAATACACCTGAACTGCCAAAAAGCTGACACCTATTTGGATATAGAGCAGAAGATTATTACTGATGTTGCTAGTATACAGGTTGTGGTCTCTTCCACATGAAAACAAAGTATTTTCAAACATAGGAAAGGCTCTTGAGACAATTCCCACATGGTGAAATTTCTCAGTATCAAAGTGCCAAACCCCAACAATGCAGAAGAAACATGAATAAGGACGACAAACATTACTTCTGTTTCATTTCTTTACTGAAAGAAAACCACATTTAGCACAAACAACATCTTAAAAGAAACTCAGCCTGCAGTTATAAATCAGGCCGGCATTTTTTGGCTTGTGTTAGCATATTTTAAGATGATTAAAACGCAAAAAAACCCTCCAAGCTTTATTTTTAACTTACCAAATATCAGTGCTAACCCATGGGAAGTCCCCACTGCTATCAGATTTGATGCTGCCTGAAAGAGTCATAGAGGAAGATTGAAAGCAGAAGAAACATCATTCACAAATCCACCACTTACCAAGCAAAGTTTCCCAGAAGGGAAAGATTTCAAAGGTTATAACTTTTTCAATTTATAAGTGACAAGCACAACTCCTACATGAAGAAAGATGACCTGAACGACCATCACCCAGATTATCTCAAGATCAGAGGGCTGCTTTTTCCTCTGCTGTTTGAAATTCAAATGTTCAGAGTGGTATTCACAGCAAAATTTCATCTCTCTAAAGTCAGCCTCATTCTTTTGGGGTAGTTGCTGAGTATAAATACTTGGGATTTTGTCCTAAATCAGCTGCCACTTCCACATCTGAACTCTTCCAAAAACCCTGGCCAGTGCTGGCCCCCTGAAGAGCAGTCCACAGCAAACCAGACCCTCCAACTTCTTTCCACAGGGAATTAAATAAATCCTATTAAACATATCCTCCAAGATCCTACTGGACTTGCAAACCTGCACTCAATGAAATAAAATTTACTAGAAATCGCAAAATGCTGTCGATGTATTCACCTTGTTGTACTTATAATTTCTTAACAAGTCTAAGTCAGATTAAAAAAATTCAAATGCCCTAATGTCTGGATGTGTGAGTACAGGTTTTTATTCTGTGTACATATCAGTCACAGCATATTTCCAACTTCAGTGTACAGCCTTTTGCCTTAGAAGTGACTGCTTCATCCTTTTCTTTTTTAAACAAAAACATTTTCTTATGGACTGCTGTTACTACAGTCAAAGTAACTGAGCACATTTTTATTTCCTCTGTAAAACATTAAAACTCCCTTCACAAGGGCAAAACAAATATTGACTGTATTTCACTTCATTAAAATGTTTCTCTTCTGATTTTACTACAGGCAGTTTCATTTCTGACATATTTAGACATGATCAGCATGCTTGACTTCAACAATTTTGATGCAAATTGCTAAGCAGGAGTATCCTTCAGACAGCCTTTTAGTTAATTCTTCAGACAGACAGACAGATTTTGAACCCATCACTTGAAGCACTCCAGATTAAGTTTCTATAAAAAATTTTTAGGAGTCAAAGTAATAACTGGCAAAGAAGAAGCAATGAGGGAAATTGAGTGTGCTCAACAGACAGGGACAGGTCAGGTGCTCAGCTAAGAAGCCCTGGTGATGGTATAAAAAAGGGAGGGTATGGGGCTCACTCAGCAGAGGGGCAACCAGGCAGTGAAGGAAGGCTGGACTCTGCCCCCAGGGAGCTTTCATAATGCTCCTCTCACTCCTCACACTTGAAAAGTCAAGGAAGATGCATTTATCAGCTGTCTTAGACTACTGCTTTAACAAACTGGCATGAAACTAAATATAGAGCCCTTGAAAATTGTGAGTGTACTTACAATTGCAGTGGGCAAGCCAGCATCCACTTTGTCCTGGGGAAACAGGGGAACCCATGAGTGAGAGACAACTCCCAGACTGTGCATGTCTAATAATCAGAACAACTACAACACAAAAAAAATCAACACCAGCTGCATTTTAATGGCCCCACCAGGGCAGACAGAGCTGAGGGAACCACTGGCTAGAAACACCCAGAAAGAGAGAGGAAGCAGAATATCCTGTAATTCCATGTGAAATTACAGTTTTTCAGCCATGTGCCTGTTGCAGGCATTGAGCAAATCCAGTTCCAGCACCTCCAAGCACACTTTCATGTTACATGAACATTTCCCACCAAGTTTCATGGCATCCAGCAACACAAATCAGTGCTAAAAGTTTCCCACCTCGTCACTGCTGCAGCAAGTCAGCTAAGCCCTGATTCAGTGCTGCCTAGGGACTACCAGCTAGTAGTTTATGCCCCTAACGTGGTGTTACACAGAACTAATAGTAGGGCCAGACAGGAGATCACACACACCCACACACACTCCCACACATACCAAAAGAGTTTCAAATTTTTCCTAGTGGAGGTGCCCAGAAGATGACACTTACTGCTGCAGACACTATTTGGGCAGAAATTCCTTTGAGGAGTGAGAGTCGTATCACTGATCCATGGAGTGAGAGAGAATCTGGGAGTTTTTTCTTCCTAAGGAATTAAGAAACAAACCAAAAAGCATTAGAGCAGAATAAAAGCTTGGAACTTTGCCTAACCCACAGCTAAGCCAGCAGGTAAATTCTGCATACACCTGTAACTCATGCAGTTTCCATTTTTCTTGGGGCCACACAATGAGATAAGACATGAGAAAATCAGGAAAACCCGCTCTGTCCTGCTGTGCTTGCACACAGTTTGGTTTTAACTCATCAAACTTAGTTCCTCAAACAAATGGCCAGTTTCAAGCACGTATCTGCAAGCCTTAGAATTCACTAATACATCCTGAAAGCAACATCTCAGCTCTTTCAGTGAGTGAGGAAGTTTAAGCCTATCAAGGTGAGTATCTACAGAAAACGTGCAATTGGAAAAGGCTCATTAGCAGAATACAGACACCCAGGAAAACTGAGTGTACAGTAAAGAACAGCCTTCAATTAATACACAGCTCACATGATATGAAAGCTGAAGTGCTTCTTTTTATGGAGAAAATGTCTTTAAAACTAACTAGGGCAGGAGCAGTTATTTCAAAACAGCATTGGAAAACTCTAGCAGGCAGAAAGGGAAATTCCCCAGAAAAGCTGCAATTTTGTTGCCAAGCTCATACCACCAGAGAGCCAAATTCCCAAAACTACCAGGGAAACACTGGGTTCTTCTCTCTCCAGAGGTGCACAAGCAAGCAGCTCCCACAGAGATTCATCAAGGATGTTGTTAGTAGCTGGTATTATGGCTAAGGACCCATAACCATGGCACCCAGCCTTAGCCAAAGGTGACAGAACACCTCCAGGTTTTTTGGCACACTCTGTACTGGAACTGGTTTAAGCCACTCTAGGTAACATTCCTTTCAGTACAAACAACCTTATTTGAAAAAAGAAGGGACAGAGTCTGTACACCACCATATACCATCAGACTTGAGAGTGTTTATGTCCTGTGCAACTGCTCATGGCACACAAGGCAGCCATGGGAGTGGCTCAGGCCATCATTTGAGTAATTAATGACACACATCAGGAGTATTAGAGCTAATTATCACATATTAGATGTCAACATTAGCAGTCTACTCACTCAAGTGACAGCAGTTGCCTTTTACAAATAACCACCAGCTGCTTGCAGGCTAGGTCAGGAACCCCTTTGAACCATTTTCTTTAGAGTCATCATGATTCAGCGCTTTAAAGATTTTATTAAACTTTAGAGAAATTGAAATAATCCATCTCCCATAAAACGCTGTTATTGCTCAAACGGGCCAGCCCTCAGTGCAACTACAAATCCCATCTTTGCCTATGTGATCGTGGAGGAATACCAGTGTTTTGTGAAAAAGGGAGGGTTTGTTTCTAAGGGATGTTATCAGTACCCTTCACAAACGGTTTGACCTCCCAGGGCATGAGGCTGCAGTACCTTTTCAGGTGTGTCCTGTCCCCACTGTCAGAGCTGGCCACAGAAGAGGTGTCATAGGAGTGTGTGTCCGTGTTATCGATGTTCAAGAGAAAAGGATCCTCCAAAATGAAAGACTCTTCTTCATCATCAGTCTAGAGGGCGAGAATCACCACAGCTTGCTAAATGTTCAAAATGCACAACAGCATAACTGAGACACTAGCAAGGCAGCATCAATTCAGCAGGAAAATAGAGAAGGAGAAGACCAGAAAGCCTCATATTTAAAAGCCAGAACTATTTATTACTTTACTGAGTTGATTCTGTGGAAGACCCAGTTTCCAGAATTCACAAAAAATCACAGAAGTGGGCCGGAGAAAAAGTCAACTAAACCTTTCTCCCCCAAATTATGTACTCCTAAAAAAACTTTAATTCATCTTTAACAGAGCTGTTTCCAAGTCTCCAAATTGCCAAAATGAGGCCAAGAATTATCATCACCTACTCCAGCACTTCACCAAGCGGCACTAAGAGCCCAGAAGTCCCTCCAGCTGCCCCCAGGGTTGACTTTGCTCTTTTCCCAGCCCTTCTGTTTGCAAATGTCTCTCTCCTTTCAGTCTTAGCCTGGAATTTTTATTACAGTTTTTCAAAAAGCCGTTCTCCCCGATGTGTTCTAAACCCCGTGCTGCTCCTGTGTCTTTCAGCACAAAACCACAGGGAGCAAACACAACCCCCCAGCTGATGCCAAACAAGCAGGGAGCAGAGCAGCTGCCCCTCATTTCACTTACACCTGGCAGCCCTGTGCTCATTAAGCATCTCTTTCTGAACTGCAGCTGTTTGCCTTTTTGGCTCAGACAGGTTCTTCTCTGCTAAAGTCCTTTTCAGAAGATGTTTTTCCAGTCATTCCCATTCTACATTTACTGAGATACTGCAGTAAGACTTTGTCTGCACTGAACTATATTTTCTTCATTACTACCTCTCAAGTTTAAGACTTGGAATCTACTCCTCTGACATGGATGTCCTTACAGTTGGAGACGACCCAAATTTACTAAACTTCTATACTCAAGGCACCAGCAGAAACAGGACATAGCTACCCCTACTACTCCTCTTGTTTCTAGACTGTCTCTGTTTGAGACACCTTATACCTGTGTTTTTAATGCAGGTTTTTAAAAAAACTGTCACCTGTGGCAGGCTCCTTTCCTCTTCATACTAGCTTCCTAGCAACCCAGCCATCAATCTCATCATTTTGTTAAAAAGCTTGTTTTTTGAAGTTTATCTTTACTTGTACGCTCTTTTTTTGCATTTCTACGGATTGTGCACAGCTTCTGTAGAAATATACTGAGTTGGATACAAGTGAGACAGAATCAGATCTCCCCTGCAAGGTACCATCAGAGGCCGAGACCGTTCACTGCTCCTGCCAGAGAGCTACATATGTGAAAGGAACAACACAAATGAAGCTGTGAAGAATGTAGCTCTCATCTCCTCCCACAACTTGAGAACTACTCTGAATACTCTGCAATTACTTTTAGCTAAAAAAAGCTGTCTGATGACCCTGACCTTTCAAAGGCTGTCTAGACTTCAGGTGACTCCCCATATCAACAGATGAATGTGCTTGGACTTGATGAAAGTCTTTTATGCTGCAGCTGTGGATATTTTAATTGAAAAAAAAATCAAAATTCCATATCACGCACTTTAGAGCAATTACTTCACTGAGTATGCACCTGCTATCTATCAGCATCAAGAAACCATGAAGACCTACAATTTTGTTTTCCAGGAAAAACACAGAGTATAGGAAAAGGAGTTTGTGCTGCCTCACCTGACCTCTCCCCTGTCCGATTGTTCACTCACCTCATTTAGGATGCTCTCCAACGTTGGAGGGGTATCAACTTGAGGAATGTCAAATTCTTTGTCGTCAATCTGTACATCACAAACCACAGCCTGAGTTCAGGTTGCCTACTCCGCCTTCCAAACCGAATTTAAAGCCACATAAAAAGCAGCTATGCACACACGCCCGTGCCTGGAGAGGCAGGCAAGAGCTCAGAGGGCAGGGTCACACACAGTTTCACCTGGTTTAGTGAGGGAAATATTTCCTTCTTGGAGGCTGTGTAAGACTTATTTCCAGAAACAGTCATAGAATACTTTTGATGTTCTGAGAATAAACACGCTATTGCACTATAAAGGGTTTTGCAGCAAGAGAGGAATTAAACGACTGAGTGTACCTGCTACATAAGGCACCCACCATACAGAACTTTGGGAAGTTCTTGGTTTTTTTCATATATACGGTGAAGTACGCGAAGTTTATGTAACTGACAGCGACCCATGTCACCATACTGGACCAGGCACAGATCAGCCTGGGACGCCCCCGCCCTC